>PVLA01010218.1:0-19037 GCA_004027455.1 Hydrochoerus hydrochaeris
GTTGTTTCTTATTATCTTCAATAGAATGTCTGTATCATCAGGCATAATTGAATATAGCAGTATAATTGAGTAAAGCAGTAAATAACAATATTAGTAAAAATAAAACATTGTAGACAGTATAAAACTTCAAAGGCAGGTAATAATCAAACCATAGTGGATATTCTAGTGGATCTTGTCATCTTAAGTGCAGTTGCCTATATTCTCAGACTTGATACTATCACTCATAACAGCTTTGAATAAAATCTATCAATACAAAACAGCCATCCAACAAACCAGATTCAATTACGGTCAATCATGGTAAAACAGTGTAGGTTTTACAGAGCTTTAGTTTAAGTTAATAGGAAATTAAGGATCATCACCGTACTATATCCTGTTATTTTTGGGATTACTGTCTGTGCCCTCAAATCTAGTACAGGTGGAATGACTGGAACAGAATATAATATATCTAAGCAGAGTAGTGTGAGTAATGTGGGCTTTAAATCCTGGCTCACTATTAACAGTATAGTGTATCAAGGCCATCTATGTTAGTGATTCTAGTTATCCTTCTCTGCCTCATTTCTGCTATGCTAATTTTCTGTCTTTGTTTGTCTAATTTTCTTTTTCATTCCACTGCCTGCCCCACTCATTGAGGCCTTTCTGCCACTGTTCCTAAAATCCTGGTATTTTTTTTCTCTCTCTAGAATGTCCTTCAGTATTCTCTGTAGGGTTGGATTGGTGGTCACAAACTCACCTAGTTCCTCTTTGTCATGGAAGCATCTTGTTTCTCCATTAATTTTTAATGACAGTTTTGCAGGGTACATCAATCTGGGCTGGAGGTTATTTTCTTTTAGGGCTTGGAAGACTTTGCTTCAAACTCTTCTTGATCTGATGGTCTGTGTTGAGAAGTCAGCCGTGATTCTGATGGGCTTACCTTTATAGGTAATCTGTTTCTTTTCTTTGTTGGCTTTTAATATTATGTTTTTATATTGAATTTCTGGTATCTTGGTTATTATATGTCTGGGTGTAGATCTGTTTTGGCTGTAGGTGGCTGGAGTTCTGTATGCCTCACATAACTGAATGTCATTTTCTTTTCCCATGCTTGGGAAGTTTTCCTTAATTTATTTCTGTGAGTAGCCTTTGTAATTCGCCTGTATGTATTCCTGCTTCTTTGTTCACGTTTCTTATTCTTAAATTGTAGACTCTCTTGTCATCTTCTAGCCTTTGTATTGTTACTTCCAGTTTCCTTGTTGTTTTTAAGAGATCTTTCCTTTCATGATCACACATTGCAAACTTGTCTTCAAGTTTTGATAGTCTATACTTAGTTTCTTTTAAGGAGTTTTGCCAGCTTTCAGTGGAGTTTTTAATTTCCTGGTAGTCTCTTTGAATCTGCTTCATGTATTCTATATTTTCTTTATATTCTTTATTGAATGTTTCTCTCCTTTTTTTGTGTTCCTCCTTTCTTCCATCTGAATCATCCTGAGAGATGCTTCCTGAGAGCATTTCTTTTATTACTCTACTCATACTTTGCTTTACCTGATTTGATATTTCAGTTTTGAGCTTGTCTATAAGGTCCTAAAAGTATCTCTTAATGTCCATTGAAGCCATGTCTGATATGTGTTTGCCACCCTCAGTCTCCCTTGTTTTTCCTTCTCCTGGATCAGTGCTCTCTCAGGATTCTGGGCTGGGGGCCTCCTCCTGCCTCTCTCTCCTGTCATGGCCCTGGCTTCCTCCACATGGGTTACAGTGCAGATCCCAGCCCCCTTCTCTGTTGGCCATGTTTCCTCCGAAGCATGCTGGTGAGGGACCTCTGCCCTCTCCTACCTGCTCTTGTCACCGAGGTGTAAGCAGTGGCTGTTTTTGCCTGCCCCTTCCCACTGGGCCAGCCAAACTTCAGGTGCCTTCACCCAGTTAGTGCTTGCTAGGCACAGGGAATTGATTTGGGACCGCTCATTGGGTCCCGGCCAGAGGCGTGGCCCAGTCCAAGCAAATCCCACGAATCTGCTCTTGGGAGGGAGGAACCAGCTGAAGTCACTGTCATTCCCAGTTCAGGCTCCTCCTGCCTGATTCCAACATGTCGCCCGTTTGGTCGTGCTCTTCCTGCAGGGGGGGGGTGTCTCATTCCCAGCACTGACCATGGATTAATGAAGTTCCCTTCACTGGCTCTGCTCTCCGTTGGGCTCACCAACCCCCAACTTCAGCACTGCTGTGCTTCCTGTGAGTGGCGGCAGGAATGAGTTTGGGTAGCTCTGCTGGCTGGCACGGATTCAGGCCTTTGCAAACTTGGCGGGTTGCCGTGAACGAAAACACTGTGTCCCAAAATTTTTAGCTGTTTCAGTTGTAGTCCCGAAGTATCTGACGAGCTTTTTTACATTTTTAACTTTTTCCTGTGTCAAGAAGTTCCATCTCCCTCTGTCTGGGTTTCTCCAGGGTGTTTTATTCTGGCAAATGAGTTGTTTCTCCCAGGAGGCTTTGTATTTTGTTGCTCACTGGTGGGCCATCTTGTCTTCTCCTGATAACTTTTTAAAATAATAAGAATACCAGATTATAGATCTTGGAAACACAGAAATAGGATAACACTAGAAACAGAACCCCCAACATACATTAAAACTACAAGAAACCAAATAAAATAAATAGTATTAGGGGAAGCCACAGGACAATAATAACTTCAACTAAAGGCTAACTTGATAAACATTACAGTAGATTTCTTGTGATAAAGTATTGAGTTAAAATCAGTAGGGATAACAGAAATCAGTTCTAGTGATATCAAAAGGGACAGAAGAGGAAAACAGGAGTAAGGTACTACAGTGCATGTGAAATGTTGATGTGTTTCCAAATGTGCCTTCATATTAGTTTAAATACATATTACATGCATATTACAGAATTTAATGTTTAAAACTATATAGTTGATATAGCTAAAGGAATATATAAAATAAAATCATATATTATCTTAGAGCCAATAAAGAAAAAAGTGGCAGGGGTTAATGGGATAAAGGTAAAAATAAATTGATAAAATAATTGCAACTAAGTTAGGTAATAATACCATTATATATATAATCACTTTGTCTCTGAGTAGTCTAAATATACCAATTGCAAATAGATTTCCAGAACAGATTAAAAAAAATCATGACAATTATATTTTTCTACCAGATACCCACTTTAAATATAAAGACCCAACTAGGGTAAAAACAAAGTGATAATTAACATCACATGCTGTGTCTTAAATGAGAAACAAAAATATAAATAAAGAGAAAAATGAGAGATAAGAAGGAGGGACAAGGATCTTTCTCAGAAGGGAAGGAGATTAAGAGATGGAGAGAGTGGAGAAGGAGTAGAGGGAAGGGGGTAGAAAAAAAGAATTAAGCTGTATTAGGCACACAAACCAACTGCATACCAGCAATACAAATATTATTCAGAGATCACATGATCATCTTAATAGATGCAGAAAAAGCTTTTGACAAAGTAAAGCACTCATTCATGATAAAAATTCTACAGAAAATCAGAATATATGGTCTTTATCTCAGTGTGAAAAATGGTACCTGTGACAAACAACAACCAACATCATACTAAATGGATAAAACCAGAAAGTTTTACTCTAAAATTAGGTACAAGACAAGGATGCCACTGTCACCATTTTTATTCTATATGGTTCTAGGAACATTAACCAGAGCAATTAGATAACAGAGAAATAAAGGGGATAAGGCTAGGAAAGGAAAAAGTTAAATTATTATTATTCACAGATACCATGATACTCTACACAGAAGATCCCACAGAAAACTCCACTGAAAGACTTCCAGATTTAATAACTAAATTCAGCAGTGTAGCTGGATACAAAGTCAACACTCAAAAACCAATTTCTGTAAACAAATTTCTGTAAACAAAGAACAAACTCACTGAGGGAGAAATTAGGGAAATCATACCCCTCATAATAGCATCCAAAAAATCAAATACTTAAGAATCCATCTAATAAAGGAAGTAAGAGATCTATACATTAAAAATTGCAGTACTCTGAAAAAGGAGATTGAAAAGGGTATCAGAAAATGGAAAGGTATCCCTTGTTCATGGATGGAAACAACCAATGTAGTGATAATGATCCTAGTCCCAAAATTGTTATACAGATGTAATGTAATCCCAATCAAAATATGATTAGCATACCTCAGAACTACAGAAAACATTCCTAAAATTCATTTGGAAACACAAGAGACCTAGAATAGCAAAGAAATTCTGGCCAACAAAAGCAAGGCAGGAGACATCACAATCCCTGATTTGAAATTAAACTACAAAACTCCTATGATAAAAATCAGTGTGGTATTGGCAAAAAAAACCCCCAAAACCAAAAGCCAAGAAATGAGCCAACCAACCAACCAAATAAAAAAAAAAAACAGACTTGAGGATCAGTGGAACAGATTATAAGATTGCAGACAACTGCAAACATACTCAGTAACCCTCTTTGACAGAGGGACCAAACATGTTCACTGGAAGGAAGATAGCCTTTTTAATAAATAGTGCTGGAAAAACTGGCTCTCTACATGCTAAAGACTAAAACTAGGTCCATGTCTATCACCATGCACTATACTAAAGTCAAAATGGATCAGAGATCTAAATATTAAAACAGAAACATAATGTATTGGAAGAGAAAGTAGGTAGAAATCTTGAAGACAGTTGTAGGCAGACACTTTGTGAACAAAACTCAGACTTCCCAGGCAGTACTTCAAAGATTCAACACCTGAGACTTCATCTTTTAAAAAAGGTTTTGGACACGAAGAGAAATCACCAACAGAGTGAAAAGATTGGCAAACAGATTGGGGAACCATTTTAGCCAATTGTCCCTCAAATGAAGGTTCTATCTAGAACACACAAAGAATTGAAAAAATCAGATCTCCCTCCCCAAATTCAAAGACCCAGTCTAAAAATGGACATCTGAGATGAAAATGCACTCCTCAGATGAAGGAATACAAATGGCAAATGAATATATGAAAAAATGTTCAGTACCGTTAGTCACTCAAGAAATGCAAATTAAAATAACACTGAGATTCCTTCTTACCCACAAAAGAATGGCTATCAAGAAATCATCAATTATAAATGCTGGAAGTGCTTTGGAGGAAAAGGAATCCTTCTCTACTGTTGGTGGGAGTGCAGACTTTGGAAATCAATATGGAGGTTCCTTAGAAATCTAGGATTAGAGGTCCCATTTGACCCAACTATTCCCTTTCTGAGTATCCTTCTGGAAGAATTAAAAAGATCATACCACAGCAGTATATGTGCATCCATGTTTATAGCAGGGCAATGTGGAATAGCTAAATTTTGGTAACAACTCAAATGCCCATCAACCAAGGAATGGTTAAAAACAATGTGGCATCCTTATTCTAAGGAGTATTACTCAGTCATAAAGAAGTAAGTGGTTGCAACTTGAGACCATACTCTTAAGTGAAATAAATCAGACTTACATGTATATATACATGTAAGTATGTACATGGTGTAAGAAATTTAAAGAGTAAAGTCTTATATGTACAATAGATACTGTGAAATGGGGAGAAATTTTTAAAAAGGAAAAAGGAACTAGGATGGGGGAAAAAGAGGAAAAGAGAAAGGAAAAAAGGTAAAAAAATGCAAGTTGGTTATACTATTGGTGTCTTTTAGTTCATAGAAAAGGAAGGTTTGTGCTAATATCAATTTAAGAAATTTTTTATACCCATATTTTGTACTCTGAATTACTTTAAAAAATATGCTGTGTATTAACTATTGTTATTCTATCATCTTGTTATGAAATTTTACCTTTTTGCCATAAAGTAAAAAACTAACTAAACATTATGTACTACACACATCTACCAATTTAAAAATTTGCAACAGTAACAATTTAAAAAGATATAAATATTAAAAAGTAAGGTGCTAAAGATATACTATATTATAAATTCCCCATGATATATGTGATCATTGTGTTCTACAAACATGCAATAATAAAACATGAATAAGATAAAAAATTTTTATATTCTTCAAAATATATTAATACTATTCAAGAAAAGCTGAAGAAATTGCATCAATTTTAGACAAGTCACACTTTAGAATAAAGAATATTGTCAAGAATGAGGAAAGTTACTAAATATGAAAAAGTCAGTTCTTTAAGAATAATAACCATTCTAACTGTTAATGGACCTAACAACAGAGTGTGCAAATACATGGAACATAAACTGAGAAGAGAAACAGACAAGTAAAATCCCTTTATTATGGTTGGGAAATGAAATACTCCTCAGTCATTATTTAATAAATCAATTAGGCAGAAATTCAGGATGGATATATATGATGACCTGAATAGTACTATTAGAATACTCTGTGAAACAAGAGTAGAAGACACAGTCTTTTCAGGCTCACACAGTGTTCACCAAGATAGACTGCTTTCTGGACAATAAAATGTACCTTGCAAATCTACAGTAATGAATGCCATATAAAGTATGTTTTCTAACCACTATGGAATTAAACTAAAAAATATGAACAGAAAGTGTTCTGGAAAATTCCCTAGCTTTTGGAGATTAAAGCATACATTTCTAAATAAGACATATATCCAAGAAGAAATATCAAGAAATATTAAAGAAATTTTAAAAACGTGAAAATTCAACTTAACAAATTTTATGTGATGTAATGAAAATAGTACTTAGAGATAACTTAGTAGCATGAAATGCATGTAAATAGAAAAATAGAGTTGTCTATGGTGGTATCAATCTAATTTTTAGGAAACTCAAAGAGTAAACTAAAACAAGAAGGTTGAAGAAAATAAAGAGATTGGAGAAAAATTAAAAGTTATCTGGAATCAAATTAAAAGAGCGCTCAATGGCTGAAGCTTGGATGATATGAATAATAAAATGTAATAGTATTGGATCATAGTTCAAACTACAAAATACATTTCCATAGTGTTATAAATGATAGAATAAATAAATGGATGGAAGAAATAGACAAATCTGTGCAGAACAACTTCATATAATTTATTTACATCTCATATCCTCAGGGAGGTAGAATACTATTCCTCATTCCTTAAAGTGAACTGGATCTGGAAACATCTTTCCAAGAAATATAGAAAAACTACAGTGGAGAAAAATAATAGCAGTTTGATTGTCTGTTTTGGCCAGATGACTGAAATTATCATCAACATCCATAAGTCATGCTGATCTTTAGAAATTTATATTAGTAGGTTGGCAGCACACAATGAGTGCCTTCATCAAGGGGAGCTGGTGTATGTCTATAAAACATCTTAATTCTTTTTTCATCTTCTTCCCCTTCTTTCCCTGCACCTTCCTCCATTCCTTAGTCCCTTGCTGACAGGGTTTATCCTTGAGGTGACATGATGAGAATGCCACTTTTCTGCTGTGGTATCCTTCCAAAAAACTCCAGAACCCAACCTATGAGAAAAACAGATAAATTTCATTTTATAAAATGCCTGACTGGTACTTTTCAGAATGATTGAGGCCACAAAAATAAAAACCTGAAAGATCGTTATAGCCAACTGAAGTTTATAAGATATGCTGATAAGATGTTGTGTGTTATCCTAAATGGAATCCTGCAATGGGAAAAGAACATTGGGTAAAAACTAAGGAAATTATAGGAAAGTATGGGATTTGATTTAATAAATTGCTCTTTAACTTTGTCATTTAAATATGATACTAATGTAAGATACTTAGAGTGGTTGAGCATGAAACTATTATCTGTACAACTTTTATTTATGTATCTGTGGCTATCTTATTTTATTTTAAATTGTGGTACCAGGGATGAAACTCACGATCTCATGCTTGACAGGCAGGTGCTATGCCACTGAGCTATACCCCCCAGCCCCTCTATGACTATTTTAAATTATTATATATTGAAAAGTGTAAGAGCCAGTTTAGGGGGTTCCTACTAACAAAGAGGGAACAACTTATTACTAAAGTAAATATAATGGTTATAACCCCTTAAGTAAAACAAATGAATTCTTACTGATATAAGCAAATAAATAAATGGGATACAAAGGAATCCTCCTGTTTATTGGATATCAACCAATAAAATAGAAGGGATAGAATTAGAGTATTATCAATGGGTCCTGTAAGTAGTGTGTGAATGATGAGTAGTTTTGATGAGGAATAGGAAATCAAGATGTTCTAAAATATCAACCTACAAATTACTAATTAATTATGCTGGGTAAATTACTTACTTTCTAGTTGAGAAACCGAGCAGTAACCACTATAACCAAGGAACCATAGTTAATACTGTTAGTAGTGGGTGATCAAACTTAGGTGCCTCCTGATAAGATATAGTGGGCAGTACTCACATTACCTCTTCAGTGTTCCTGCCAAAAATGCATTATTCTAAATTTGGCCTTGTGGAAACTTCAGTCAAACCCAAATTGAAAGATTCTACAAAAACTCATCAATACTCTTAAAAATACTGAAGTCAAACGAAAAGACTGAAGACACTATTATAGGTTGAAGGGTACTAAAGAGATACGACAACCATCTGTTACTCTTGGTCCTAGACTGGAGATTGGGTATTGGACTAGGAAAAAATGGCTATTAAATATGTTATTGTGAAATGAATATATTTATATATGAACTATGAATAAGACAACAGTATTGTAATGTTAGATGTTCTGCTTTTGACAATTGTACTATGGTTGTTTAAAAGAATGTTGTTTTTAGGAAATATATACTGTAATATTTTGTGATTAAGAGGCACAATATATTCAATTTATTCACATTTCCAAAATATTATCTATCTATTATCATCATCATGTATCATTTTATCATCTATAATCAATCAAGCAAATAACAAAATTAATGATACTAAAATAATAGTAATTCTGGGTAAGATGTGGAGGGCAGTTCCTTGTGCAAGTCATGTGTGTTTCTGTGTTTTTGAAATAAGAATTGATAAAATGGTCATCACAGGACAACCTGATGTGAATTCAAATATATTAAGAAAGCTTATTTTTTAGGAAAAATAATAACTCAGCTTTTCTAAAGAAAACTCTAATTTTAAAATGTGCTAGTTTTTAAAATACTATGCTAGGTCTAAAATGCTATGAAGTGTTATTTGATGATGTCCTCATCTATGTAAGATCCATGTCACTCCTTATTGACTAACAGATACAAAGCAACGTTTCTGTCATTCCTAAAATCTAAAGCCCTGTTAGAGAATTGGAATGATTATGTTTTTGAAATATTTGATGTTTCAAATGTAGCGGTTCTAATTTTGAGGTGGAAATCTGTTTTATGACATCAACAAATTGTGGTTTATCACACAAGAATAAGTATTCTTATATTGGGGACCCGGCCTAGATCCCCAATCTCCCAAACAATTGTATGGCAAAGACTTAAATAGATGAGATAAGTGGTATGATTTTAGGGCTCAAGAAAGATTAAAACTCTTCTGCAGAGTTCAAGACTCTGAAGGCAAAGACAGGATGTCTCTTGGTAGCCTGTATTTATTTAGAGGGTTAGAGTGGAAAATAGAGGAAACTGAACAGGCCTTGGGAGTGGTTCAAGGACTTTGCCAAGTAACAAATTAAGTCAATTTAGGAGAACTATCTTATGAGATCTCCATGTTGTGTTTCACTACAGGGATGAAATGCCTGCAACTACAGTCTTTATTTAGTTAATTGAAGTTGGAGCTAGGTGTCCTCAGCCATGGTCTTATCTTGCCCCAGACATGCAGCAGCCCTGAATGTATGTTCCATTTCTAGTTTCAATGGCTCCCAACAGTCTTGAAGGATTTAAAACTATAGTTTTTGAATGTTAGCATTATAAAGCAATGGCATTTTTAGGTTATTATTACTCCCTTGTTTATTAGAGAATTTTTTAAAGTTTAAATTAAATCAGTAATTATAAAAATAATATCTAAGATTCTAGCAACAAGTAGGTAGTCTCAGCTTCATCAGCTATAACTCAAGTTGAAAGTTTTTGACTTTTAGTGTGTATATACCTATAATAATTTTTCTAGTTTTCTGAAATTTCTCCTAATCCCCTATCATCACTCTTTCACACACACACATTCACACATACACACACAGCCTCCTACCAAAATAGGACCCCTAACTTTCTGTTTAAATTTCACTCAGTGATGCTCTCCACTGAATTTTGACCCTGCTTAATCCAAGCTTCAAGCAATTTTTACATGTTTGATTCACTTAACTACAGAATTTAAAACTTGGTTTAAGGGCACTTTTAAAAACAGCCAGCTTGTGAAATTTCAACTCCAGTATCTCAAGAAAATGAGAAAGAATTCAAGATAAAAATATCATTAGCTTTCTAGCAAGGTTAATATTTTAATTATAATTTATAATTATTCTCATTTGTGTTCATAATCTTTAGCTCTGGGCTTCCATTAGATAGCTTTGCTGTTCCTGGGACCAAACATCCAACATCTATAATTTAAAGGAGAGTTTAATTTGGCCTATTGTTTGGGGAATTCAGTCCAATATGATAGAAAGGTGTGATGAAGCAAAGCTACTCTGTTCATGGTGGCCAGGAAGCAGAGTAGAGGAACAGTATCAGAGTCAAAGGGGCCATGGACATTTATAGTCCCTAAGGTCACACATCCGTGACCCACCCAGACACACTCACAAGTGTGCTTTCCTAATCCCCTGGGCATTTCTTAATCCATTCAAATTGATAAACCACAATTAAGGGTCCATAAGGTCCTAACTAGATTGATGAGCAGAATTACTATTCGATGAAATGTCATTCACTGAGCACATAGGTGCCAAATTAAAATCTCTTGTTATTGTGAAGCTATTAACATCACTCAGCTTTGAAATGCTCAGGAAGATAACACTGGAAAGATGTCATTTGTGTTCAGAATATGAAAGAAGTGGTACATTTTTATTCTCCTAAGTCACATTCCTATAAGCAGAGTTTTCCTCTCTGGATGCAGAATTGCTGCTCTGTCTCTTACAGTGCTTCATGGTCAAATTCAAAGAGAGAGTGGTCTAATCACTTTCCCCTCCATGTTGGTGCTGTTTTCATCTAATTGTTATTTCTGGATGGACTAAAGTTAAATTTAATGACAATAGACTCTTCAGCTTGTATGCATCATCTTGGTCTTGGTTGCCAGTATCCACACAATTCCTCAAGTCAGATTTGACTTTCCTTCCCTTTTAAATCTGCAGTATGAGCTGCCTCTCTTCCACTTACTCTATTTGACTATCACTGGTACAGCTCTGGTGGAGACACTTGTCTACCACTCCCCAGTTCTACCATACCTTTTGTATTAGTGTCCACACACCAGGTGGGCTCCTACCTCATTCATACCACACTGAGGCAGAGGTGAAATACTTATAATCCCAGGCTCCTAAGTATATATCCATTCTGTTCAAAATGCCTCACTTGCCTTTGAGATAAAATCCAACTCCCCAGTGTGGTCTATAAAGAATCTAATGATCTGGTCCCCCGTCTATCTCCAAGACACACGTCTTTATAATTTTCCTTCTTTCTCCAATCCTCAACTCTGTGCAGTGCTGAGGGGTAAGAATATCCTTTCCTCAGCTCTAATACAAAAAGGCAAGCTTTTTGCTTCATTTATTACTGTCTGTCTGTCTTACTTTCTGCATTGCTGAGACAAAATATCCAGCACCTAAAGATAAAAGAGGAAAAATTTATTTTGGTTCACAGTTTGTAGAGGTTTTAGTCAATAATTGCCCAGCTCCAAGGCAGGGTAGCCGAGGGGCGTTGCAGAAGAGAAAAAAAAAAAAAAAAAACCAGTTTATGGTATGGAAGGCAGAAGGCAGGAGGCAGCAAAAGCAGCAAGCAACAAGTGACACCAGTAGCCTTCTTCTTGCCCTTTATATTCTATCCAAGCTACACATCTTAGGGTGGGCAGCACTCACACCCAAGGTGGGCCTTCCTATTACTCATACCCAGCACTATGCCAAATCAATCAGCGGACTAATTTAGTCCTTAATCTCAGCATCACACATCCTAAATCTAACCAACTCTGAAAAGCTCCACCTATGACTGCATGAGATTTTGGGGGAACATCTAGATACAAGCCATAACACTGTAGAACAAAACACAATTTCATACAATTTTAATTTATATTTTATTTGACTTCTTGAAATATTAATGTATGGCAGTCAAAGTAAAATTGATAAACTATTTATTGAAGATTCTATTGTGGTATTTTATTACAGTCTTGTAAGACTTTGTGCATAGGCAAATAGAATGTCCTCATTTTGGGAAATAAGTTTATATCATATTGTTTTGAGTTAGGAGTGTTTTTCCAACTGTTGGTATTGGCATTGGTCATTATAAACTGTATTGGATCATGTCCCAGTCAACTAGTTTGGGTCTATGCCTTTTCTAATGTCAGTATCTAGGAGAGTTTGGGTTGCAGCTTTGGAAGAAATATTTATATTTTATTGCTAATGCAAGCATATGCATAATCTGTATCTACTCAAAATGTATACGTAGAATAATTCTTCATCTGGATGTTCTACTTTTGAATGTGTGCTATTTAAATAATTGTCTCTGTGGCAAAATTCCTGCAAGTCATATTGTAGACAAAGGACTTATCTTGTTCTTATAAGAAGAGTCCCCCAAAATTGATGCAAAGATACCAATAAAAATATGTAATGAATCCATGCAATTTATAGGTTACAATGAATAAATGGTTCATGAATTGACATTATGATAATAAATGCAATAAAACAATACTGAAATGTTACAGATCATCCATAAAATCTGTGAAAGTGTAAATGCTTGGTAACCTGTCCATACCTGGCATGTATATACGTTGTTTTGAATATAAACTGGTATAACCTTTATGGAAGCCAATTTGATTATATATTTTGATCTAGCTTCTGGAAATTTATTCTAGACATACACATGTTATAAATAATTTATATATAATGCTATCAATAGAAGTATATATTTGCTGTGTATATATGCATTTAATACATTATATTAAAATTATAAGTCTCATGAGTATGTTAGCTATTAAAAGCTAAATTATAATGTGTTCTTTTTCTCCACACATTACATTAAACAGCTCACATGTTTTCTTACAAGGCAACGTTGATCTCATCAGTAAGTTAATGTAGGCAACGTTTCTTAACTCTAAAATAATATTTTCTTTGTAGTTAATAGTCACTAGTGGGAGTTATTTTGGGAGTAGGCAAATATTTCTGCTTTTCAAACTTTTGCCTCCTGAATTTTATCATCCATTGTTGGATTTTATCTGTAGCAGTTGCTACTGTGGTATTTGCTTCAAGTTTGATTTTCTTCTTCTCATCTATTAAGTTGAATTTTTTTGGAAGAAGAGTTCTTTGTCCATTTATTTATTTATTCAATTGTTTTTATGATACATGTTCATGCCTATTTTGTCTCCTAGTTTAAAGTATGTGATTGAGTATTTGTTGGCCAGTTTGATTCAGCTTTAGTTATTAGGACCATTTGGTCACTAGGTTGTAGGTTCCTCTATCTTTTGTGTTCTTTCAAGAAGGCCCTTTCTTTTTGGAGCATCTTCTCACCTTCCAACACCACCAGATACTCCCATTACATTTTCTCTGTCCAAGTCCTGGGACTAATCATTTCCCAAATCATCCCTAGAGGCATCCTTTTTTAGGTATTTATGCCCCAAATAGGTAATCTCATTCTATGTACACGAAATCATATAGCCACATTGAGAGGGATTTTACAACACAGCTTATGTGGTACTCTTTAGTGTCGAGGTTGTGAAAAACATAGACCAAGGAACTGGCACAGACTGGAGGGCAATGCTGGCTGGCTTTGTACCACTCTAGCAAATACTGGAGACATTGCCTTATAAAAAGACAAGTTTACTTTGCCTCGCAGTTTTGGAGGGTTCAGTCCAAATGATCAGGAAACCCATTGCCTTTAAACCTGTAGTGGGGAGGAGTCAGCATGCTACACAGGAGCCCAGCAGAGCAAGACCTCTCAGCCTGAGGCAGGAGATTAGGATGTGAGTTGTCAATCAAGGAAACCCTGGGTGTGCACCCAGACTTCACATGGGACCAATCAGGGAATGCCATGTTCAATTCTTCTGGCACAAGATCAAGCAAGTTTTTGACAGGATGGTCTAGATCTGACATCAGAATGGTGGATATCAAAGACATCAGCCATTACCCTCATGGGTGCCATGAGTTTTCTCAGCAGCTTGCTTTCATTGTGCGTAGCTTACTTCTTTACTTTCCTTTAATAGATGTAAAACTTCGCAATCTTTGTGTGTTTCTTATCCAGTTCTTTGTTTATGACAACAAAAACCAGTACAAGAACAAAATGTCTGACCTAGGTGGCAAGCTAATGACCCAGAAACAAAAGAGAGATGGGGTCCCAGGGTCCCAGGGTCCCTTTCAAAGAATCCTCCATGACTTGAGGATTTAGCACTCAGCTGCACCCTTAAAAGGTTCACATTTGTCACCTGTGATACTGGCAGGGACCCAGCTTCCCTCTCATGAGCTTTAAGGGAACATTGAACACTCAAACCTGGGTAAGATACTGGGACAGAGGAAGGACATTAGAGGGAAAAATGAGAATTATGTTTGTGGTTTAATGTTATTACAATCTTTGTTCCTGTTTGCAATAATTGTGCTATAATTGTGGAAGTTGTTACCAATATAAAAAAATGTGATGAAAGAAACAACAAACTTTTGTATAGGTTTGTGATTTTCTCTATCTAGAAATAAGTAAAATAAATTAAATTGTTAAATACAAAAATAATGGTAGTAGCCTAATAGACTTTCCAAACTATATTTGAGGTCCAGGAAAGTAAAATTCTCTGACTGTGTCTATGCATGGAAAAATATGTCTGTGAATGTGTAATGTCTGTGGAGGGGAGAGGAAATAGTTGCATCAGGAAGACTTTAGGGTAAGGACATCATATTACAGTGACACATGCATACCCATGTCTACAGCAGCACAACTTGTAATAACTCAACCTTGGAAGCAACCTATAAGTCCATCGAGAGATGAATGAATACAGAAAATGTGGTATTTACACACAGTGGAGCACTACTCTGCCATAAAGAAAGATAAACTTGAGTCATTTGTAGGAAAATGGATGCATCTCAAGACCATAATGTTAAGTGAAATAAATCAGACACACAAGCTTAAATGTCATGTAGTTTCTCATGCAAATTATAAAGAGCAAAATAAAAGATAGATAATATCAAATAGGGAGATAGATCTTTCTCATAGTGAGAAGGTGGTCAAAAGATGTAGGGAGGAGTTATGTAGAGGAGAAGAAGGCATGAGAAAAGGAATTAAGATATGTTAAGTACAGGTACCAACTCCACACAAGGAGCATAAGCATTATGTATGCAAACATGGACTATTAAAAACTTTTTTTTTTGTACCAGGAATCGAACTCGCAACCTTGTGCTTGTCAGGCAGGTGCTTATGCCACTGAGCTAAATCCCTGACCCCTAAAACCTTTTTAAAAAAGACTTCATCACTTGCATCTTCTAATCTGTTCCATTGATCCTCAGGTCTATTTCTTTGCCAGTACCACGCTGATTTTATCACTGTGGCTTTATAGTACTGTTTCAAGTCGGTAATTGAGATGCCTCCTGCCTTGCCTTTGTTGCCCAGAATTGCCTTTGCTATTCTAGGTTTCTTCTGTTTCCAAATGAATTTTAGGAATGTTTTCTTTAGATCTGTGAAGTATGTCAATGGTATTTTGATTGGGTTTGCATTAAATCTGTACAACAGTTTTGGGAGCACGGCCATTTTCACAATATTGGTTCTTCCTAGCCAAGAGCAGGGAATATCCTTTCATTTCCTAATATCTTCTTCAGTCTCCTTTTTTAGTATAGTATAATTTTTAGCATATAGGTCTTTTACATTTTTAGTTAGGTTGATTCCTAAGTATTTCATTTTTTAGATGTTATTGTAAAGGGCGATATTTCCATAATTTCTCTCAGTGAGTTGTTTGTTTGTGTACAGGAATACTCAGCCACCTGATATTTGACAAAGGGGCTAAACATGTCCACTGGAAGAAGGATAGTCTCTTCAATAAATGGTGTTGGAAAAATTGTCTCTTCACATGCCGAAGACCGAAATAGATCCATGCCTATCACCATGCACAAAACTAAAGTCTAAGTGGATCAAAAACCTAAATATTAAAGCAGAAACACTAAATCTACTGGAAGACACGGTGGGCAGAAGTCTTGGAGACATAGGGGTAGGCAGAGAATTCATGAACAAAATGCAAACTGCACAAGAACAATTTCAAAGAATCAACAACTGGGATCTCATATTACTGAAAAGTTTCTGCACTTCAAAAGAAATCACCAACAGAGTGAAAAGAAAACTTGCAGAATGGGAGAGAATTTTAGCCAGCAACCCCTCATACAAAGGACTTATATCCAGAACATATAAAGAATTGAAAAACATCAGGCTCCCCAAATTCAAAGACCCTTTCCAAAAATTGGCATCTGAGAAGAACACACAGTTCTCAGAGGAAGATATACAAATGGCAAATAAATACATGAAGAAATGTTCACCATCACTGGTCATTTGAGAAATGCAAATTAAAACAACATTGAGATTTCACCTCACTCTGGAAAGAATAGCTGCCATCAAGAAATCAACTGATAACAAATGTTGGAGAGGCTGCGGGGAAAAAGGAACACTGCTCCACTGTTGGTGGGAGTGCAGACTGGTGCAACCACTACGGAAATCCATATGGAGAATTCTCAGAAGACTAGGATTGGAAGCTCCATTCAATCCAGCTGTTCCCCTCCTGGGTATTTTCCCAGAAGAACTGAAAAGGTTATATAACAGTGATATATGTGCCCCCATGTTCATAGCAGCACAATTTGTGATAGCTAAATCTTGGAAACAACCAAGATGCCCATCAACCGCAGAGTGGATGAAAAAGATGTGGTATTTTTATACAATGGAATATTACTTGGCTATAAAAAGGATGATCTTGAGACAAGACTATCCTCATTAGTGAAATAAATAAGAATAATATTTATAAATATCACATTGTGTCTCTGGTGTAAAAAGTAATAAGAAAGGTACGAGTAATAAAACCCAAAATGTGTAATTGATACTGTAAAAAACAAGAGGAAAAGAAAGTACTCTAAAGGATATACCTGCATGTATGTTTAAGTGTGTAATATAGATGACCCATATTACTAAGTTTTTGGTAGATCATTGAACAAAACTGTTTGCAATCTCACTGTGTGAATGTCTACTATGTATCCTTTAATTTTGTAACTTGAACAGCTATATCCAAGATGACAATATGTAATTGATCAACTAGTGATCTCTTAGTGTTTTTCTTTCTCTTTTTTCTGTCTTTTTCTTTTAGAATTCTGTATTGTTGCTATCCTTTTTCTGTTTTGGTTTTTTTCCTTTTCTTTCTCTCTTTAAATAAAATTTAAAAATGTGTAATTGCTACTGTAAAAAAAGAGAAAATAGGAAGTGCTATAAAAGATATAACTGCATATATATTTAAGGGTGTAGGATTGATAACCATATTTCTAACTTCTTGTTGGATTGATGAACAGATCTGTTTGAATTCTCATTGTTTGAACTTTGTATGCTTTAATTTTGTACCTTGAACAACTATTTCTAAAAGGACAATATGTAATTGACCAACTAGTGATTTCTTACTGTTTATCTTTTTTTGAAATTCTGTATTATTTACACCATTTTCTGTTTTTTATTTTCTCTTTAAATAAAAAAATTTTTAAAAAAACTTTATCACCACTTTTTTATAGCTCAGTTTCCTCTCAATAACAGACTTTTTTACTGTGGTATTCTCCTGCTCTTCCTTTACCTGGCTATCTTCTTGTTGAAGCTCAGGTTAGGTCTTACCATCTCCAAAAAGCTTTCTTGGATTCTTAACCCCCAAATCTGGGCTTGACACCAACTCTACACTCCCATCACAACATGTATTTATCTTTGTCATAGCCTCCACTTTATTATAATTTTTGTCTCTTTCTTGGATTATGTGCAGTTTAAGGGAAGAGACTGAGTCTTTTATTTTTGTACCATCTATACTTAAGAGAATCACAATTTTGGTCATATATATGTATGTATTAAAGGATAGAATTGAAACAAGTTTGAAATACAAATATAGAAATCTCTTGCTTGCTGGAATGAACAGTTCCAAAAGGATTAAATCAGCTCTATGAAAATAGAATGAGGCCTAAGGTCTAAATAAATTACATGAAATTTAAGGGAACTGCAGTAGTTAATAGCACTTAGGATCATCTGAGAGATGAACTACCACAGCCTGTTTTTCATATGTATGAAGGAAAGTAGAATTACTTCTGTTTACATTAGGTTCTTTTGACTTAAAGACACAGATTCAGTTAATAAAGGGAAATTTATGCTAATATTTCCCTTGAGGTGATACAGGGGGTGGAGCTACAGGATACAAATTAGAGGGCACCTGGATGGACCAAGTGAGTCCTACAAAGTTCTTTTTCCAGTCTGCCAGGACAAGAAGTGTATGTCGATGTCGCTGCTGTCTTCCCTGCTCATTCTGCATTCTGCAATAGCACAAAGCATTCACTGTAGCTCTAGACAAGACAAAGTGCAGAGAAATCCCAGAACTACCACACAGCCAGGTTATTCAGGATCAGTCAGGGTGTCCCTGGTGTTGCTCCTGTAGTCCTGCCATTAACATGACTGTTTAGCTCATACACACAGTAAAACAAAAGTCTTGGGCGTCCAGAACTGCTGTGGATGTGTTGACCTTAGCATTTGTACACTGTGGACTTTGTATCTGTGCTGAACAAGTGTGATAACAGCTGGAGCTGCTCCACCAGATGCATGTTTCCTTTTCCCCGTTGGTGTTCTCAGAGTCTAAATTGTGTCTACGGGAACGTTCTGAAATTTAAACTTCTGAGCCTAATTTCAAATACTTTTGCAAAATTGTTCATTCAATGTTCCTTTGCCACAAAGTCATTATTGTTTGTAAAGTTGTTACTTGAAAAATCACATCTAAATCCCAAGAGATAATCAAGATACTGGTGCTGTTTTTCTCCAAATGATTTTAAGATTTATTTCTATAGTTCTTTTAAAAATATGCTAATTCATCCTTTTCATTCATTTCTCAACATTTGG
>PVLA01010218.1:19137-65911 GCA_004027455.1 Hydrochoerus hydrochaeris
AGGGAAGGGAAGGGAAGATATTTTACTATTGGAGCAAAAATGTCCTCATCTATGCAGTTTATACTTGTGACTTCAAGGAAGGTTGTTCCTTGATGGACAGAAGTGATTAGAAGTTCACAGGCCCTAGCAAAATGCTGGATATTGTGAAAGAAAAGAAAAAATATCTTACACAGTGAATTTTAAGAAAGTAGTAAATAATTATAATGCCTTTCATTGGCTAACTCTGAATAAGTTAAAAGACTCAAAAATAATGATAGCTTCAGATAACATTTTTATGGCACTGGTTGCCTATCTGTATTTCCAATCCATCTCATTTTCCTGAACTCTAGACCCATTTACTAAAGTGCACACTGCACATCTCCACTCCATCACTCTATGGAGACCTGTGTCAGCAGGGGACCGCCTTGAGCTTGATACTTTGCATTCATAGCCCCAAAGCACCTTCACCTGGGCTCTTTCTTTATGTGACAGAACCAACATCTTCTCAGCTATCCATGGCAAAAATGCTTTAATTTTCATTTGTATCATCTTCATATTTTACAAGATCATGAAATCAATTTTATATCCAGTTCCCTCATCCAAGCCACAATTTCTTTTGTTTAAAATCCTACAATCACTGTCACTTAAGCACTGCATGTGTTGTCCCTAACTCCACTCCGCAAGTCTTTTTTTTTTTTCTGAAGCCAAAAAGAGTTTTGTGAAATCCAAACTTGAATATTACTCTTTCCTATTCTCTAGCACTGTGTTCTAGCCATTCTGAACTTCTAGTTGCTAACTAGACCACACTGTCACTCTCTGTTCTAGGATAATGCTCACTTCTTGCTACCTGAAAAATATTTCTGTTTCTTTGGCTCATTCTTACCAATATTTATCAAGATTCTACTTTGAAGCTGAGTCCTCTGGGTAGAATTCTTCAGCTTCACAAAGTTAAATATTTGACTTATAAGCATCAGAGTACTCAGTACTTCCTGTATTCTTACATTATTCTGGATTAATCCCAAATACTCTGGGAGGCTGAGGGGGGAGGATCAATAGTTCAAACCCAACCTAGATAATTTAGCAGTTTATTGAGATTCTCTCGAAATATAAAATAAGAAAAGGACTGGGGATGTAGCTCAGTGCGAAGAGTGTGGGTTCAACCCCGAGAGTGAAAAAAATTGCTTAATTGATGTTTGCTCTGTAGGTTATGAACCTTAGGAGGGTAGGAACTATGTCTACCTTCTTCCTCCTTGTAACTCCAACATCTACAAGAAATTCTGATTCCAGTATGTATCAGTAATTACTTGCTGTATGAATCATTGAAAACACTCTAATTTAGCCTCAAATTTTGTAAGAATATGTTGACCCTATCTCATGCTTAATTGATTGAAACACAAACCTTCCCATAATTGGTATGGAAAAAGTGCTTTTTTCTGCAATCCTGATAATTTTTTCTGCATGGATGGTGTTCCTGTCACATAACAATTGTGACTTGTGTCCTGACCCTACGTTCTTCCTTCTGGGGTGAGTGATTGGGTTATGAGACTGACAGTTTTTGAAAGAATAAATGAAATATACTAGCTCAGTCATTTTTTTTTCCTGTTTCTCTACGAGCTCATATCTGACCATGCACTGTGCTTCCTGTTTGTGAAAGTTTACTGTATCAGCTCTCACATGAGAAGGTCTGTAGTGAACCAGTTCTGCCTGGGTCCAGGTTGGGGCCTACTGAAACCTGGGTTCACAACTAGGAATCCCTCTTGCCACAGTTATAAGTTTTATTCTCCCTTGCCAGCTTGTTTAGCTATAAGGGCAATATTTATATTAAGCCTTCCATTTGTCTTTCTCTCCCTTATTTAACTGGAAAAATGAGCAAAGGAAATAGAATTTTGTTTACTGGAACTCTCTGAATCCCAACATTTCCCCTAAAGTATTGCTACATCCTAAGTTATTTCTTCCATTCACTCACTTAGGTTAGGAGTACTTATTAAATATGCCAGAAAGCCTCTCGAAAGACTAATTCTTTCACTGGTGTTTTAAAAACCAAAATTAAAAAAAATAAAAAAAATAAAAACCAAAATAGCCATCAGAGAGTTCACAGATCGATTTTCATTAGCTGAATTTGGATTGGCTTTAATTTGGGGTTCATATTAGTCTCAGTGTATTTCAAAGCATCTACAATTCATTCTGAAAATATTCTCTTTTATATGTATTATTCATTTTGGTTTACTAGTTTATATATTTGTTCCTTTCTATTACTCTTCTTAATTTTTCTAGGTAAGTAGGTTAAATTGTTTTTAAGTTTCTAAAAATGTTTCCAGCCTTGTATCTCAGCATTCAATTAATTTAATTTGTATTTAAAAGATATCTACAATTCCATTTTAGCAAAAACAGTTTCTATGGTAACATCATAGACTTTCTAAATTCAGGCTATGATGTAATCAACCAAAACGACTATCATACTCAAATTCTTGTTTATTTCATCTGTAAGCATTCCTTATTTAAGTCTATTGTACTACACTCAGATTTTCCACATCTGAATTTATTTTGGAGATATGAGACATTTTCTCATCACTTCTATTTTAGAAATTCGTTTGATTTCATGGTATTATGGAATTCACATTTCTGTCAGACTTAAAATATTGACCAAAAGGGCTGGATTATGTATAGTATATATACATGATATTGACTTAGTTTTTACAAAATTACAGAAATTTTCTATCTGTATTGACAGTATGTGAAATCTCAAATATTATTGAACAAAGATTCTCACACACTTGATTTGACCTAGTAACATTTTACATCATGAAGTAGTTAAGAATCTTTCCCTAGATTTCCTAAAGTATCCAACATAGTAAAATTGCTTTATGCATAAATACATACATTTTTGTTTTCTTTTCCTTAAGTAATACTTGTGAATTACTTGTATACGCATGTATACATGATGTTACACTCTACAGAACTTTAATGGTGGAAAATATCAAGATCTTTGCCTTTGACACCAGATAAGGTAGTTATGTGAATGAATCTAACATTTTGAGCCTGTCCACTCTAGACAGAGAAGGTCTCAAGTAGCTTTTTTGCTTATACAAAATCTTTTTATTTTCCGCTCATTTTTTCCCCTTAATTCCTTACTGATGGAATCATTCAGAAACATAAAAATATGGAGGATGGAGAATCAAGAACATCTGTTTGTAGAAATAGTAGAGGCACATCTCAGGGAGAAAAAAAAAGTCATCATATCTGTCAAGATGTTCCATGTACTGCTTGAAGGTCCTGGAATTCAATATGGCTAAGAATTTATGGAGCTATAATTCAAAGGGATCCTTCATAGTAACTTGCCATGAAAGATAAAACTGCTTTTTCTTCTCTACATTTATAGGGGTTTATTCCTTTCTAGAGCACATCTCCTTATAAAGATGTTATATTTGTAAATATCTATCTGTCCAGAAAGGGAAGGTCCCAGAAGGGGATATGTTCAAGGAAATAATTAACATTGTTCACACTTTCAGAGAGATCAAACAAAGATGGAAATGTGTTGTGCTGATGAATTTGGAGATCATTGGTGGTATTTGCTAGGACAGATTTGGTGTGCGGTGTTGAACCTATTGCCTCAGTACTCAGGAAAACATATCATTTCCTGTGCATCAGAGGCTTAATGTATAATTAAGGGTTTGCAGATCTTGTTGGAAAATGAAGGTTGCAGAGCTGGGAGCAGCTGTCCTGAGAGGAGGCTAGAGAAACTGACACTGTCTCAGTGTAAAAAACCAAGGCCACTGCAAGTTTGGGAGCTGTTGGAGGCTTGAGTGGTGGGCAGCAACCAGCCGGTGCCTGACTCCTTCTATGAGTGGAAAGAGGGGGCCTTTAGAGCATCCCAAAAGCCATGGTGACCCACTCATCCCTTTACTTCTCTCATGTGTCACCTGCTACTGGAGTATGGAGCTTCTGCTTTGCCTTTCCCTAGCATCCCCCTAAGCTGGACCATGTAGAGATGGGGGCTCTAGGGAGTGAGTTTCATGGTGTGAGTTGGTAACAAATGGTCCAGGATGAGTGTTAGCAAGACTGGATGCCATGGCTTAAGAAAAGAAGTGGGTTATAAAGTAGACTTTGGTTTTAAGCAACAGATTGAGAAAAGATATGGGTGACAGGGTTCTTAGAAAAAGAAAAGATTTAGTGGATATTTTTATTAATTAACTTGATTTTTTAATGCAGAAGGAAGGAAACTAATAGAAAAAGGCAGAATATAGTATAATAAAATGAGAAAACATGGTATTTGCATAAAATGGAGTAGGAGTACTTCTCTCCCATAAAAAAGATAAATGAGTCATTTGTAGGAAAATGGTTGCACCTTGACACCGTAATGTTAAGAGAAATAAATCAGACACACAGGATGAACTATCACTTTGGTTTCTCTTATATGAGAAACCCAATTTACAAATATGAGAGCAAAATAAGAAATAGATAATAGGAAGTAGGGAGATAAGTATTTCTCAAATAGGAAGATGGCCAAGAGATGGAGAGAGGGAGGGGAAGGAATGAGATGAAAACAGTAGTTAAGATGTGTCCGGTACGCACAGCAATTCCACACAAGGAATGTAAACATTATGTGTTGCAAACATGCATAAGAAATAAATACTCAAAAAAATAAATAAATAAAAGGATATGATCCTTAATGAGGTCTTCAAGGTCTTTGAAGGAGGTGCAAGAGATTGACAGCAAAGTATGATTGAAATTTAGTGCAAAGAAGGACAAGAGTTTCTACAGAACTGAAAACAACATTCTGCAAAAATAAGTTACTTGCTAGGGTTTGGAGTGCTGAAGTGAGCCAGTGTCTTGGTGCTGACCTAGTTTTTTCAGGGAAGTAGACTGATGATGCTTGCAGAGAGTGGGCTTGCCAGAGATTAACTCTGAGGAGAGTGGGTAGGTTTGGGAAAGTACTGAAGGAACAAGAGTTATCTATAAACAAGTGAAAGATTGCTGGACTAGAAGCCAAACCACGCCTTCCCATGAACTGGTGCAACCACTATGGGGAATGGGGAGAGAATCAAAAAGCCAAACTATGTCTTCCCATGAGACGGCCAGTGTGTGGGCTCGGAGACCAGAAGAACAACCCCCTTCCATCCCTGTAAGCAGTGGGCTGATTCGGAGGAAGTTAGGCTGAGATGATAACAATTGAAGTAAAACAAAAACAAAAGCAAAAACTTATGCTCATATTGTTTGATTGACTTTGCAAGCCTAAAGCTGGTAGTCTGAGCATCTATTTGGTAGTCTGAGCATCTATTTGGAGGATAACAATATGCATTGTAGCAACTGTGCAGGATTTCTTTTTGTCTCGTTTTTGAAGTCCATTGTTTTGTTTTATTTCACTGTTTTGTTTTATTCCTATTTGGTTACCTGAGCAACTGTTTTGAAGATAAAAACAGGCAATATAACAAGCATTGTTAAATTCCTGTCATCTTGTTTTGAAAACCTATATAGCTTTTGTTGTTCTTTGTTGTTGTCATTTTGCCTTTTAAAAAAAATTTGTTTGCTTCTTGATTTTTCTTTTTTTTCTTTTTTTCTCTTAAAAAAAATTGCTGAACTCCCTGAGAGCTCAGAGGAAGCTGTGTCCACACATAGGCAGTCACACATGTGGACATCACATTGTAGACTGATTCCTCAGCTCACCATCTTTAATGAAACCATGGACCACTTGAGTTCCTCTTCCTTGTGTTATGAATGAATGCACCATGCTTATTTTTCTTCTGAGCACTGATTTGGACACAGCAAAAATCATTTATTTGCCCTGATTTGTATTATCCATTTAGTAGAATATGTATCAGAAGAACTGAACCAAACTGAAGAACTAAACAGGAGAAGCTCATTCCAGGTTTAATGGGTTTGGAGTCCACAGAGTGACTGAAGGAGTTAGCGGGGACTCTGTAATGGTATTTCTGGGTGGCAGAATGACTCTCGATGGTGTAGGAAAGGGAGGCCTAGGGTGGAGGTAACAGAAAGGCATAAAAATGAAGGACCTAAGGGAATAAAAAAGCTGAGAGATATAAGAACACACTTAGTGGCAGTAAAGAAATAAAGTGAGGAAAATAACAGCAACTGGAGTTGTAGTCAAACAGTGGGTAGTGGAGACATTTTCGGAGCTCTGATACTTCTGGATAGCCCAGGGGAATGGTCTGATCATATTCATGGGGCTAATGAAAGGCAGAGAAACCTAAAACATCGAAGAACTGAAGAAATTGTCCATAAGAGTTGTATGGTGCAGTACAGCTGTCTGTCCTGTGAGCTGTACATATGGCGCCCCCTGGAGGTATGAGTTGCACAACCAGTGTGGCCATTGACAGTGGTCCTGAACAGGGCATTAAGGGAAGGCCTTGAGTCCACCTGCACTACAACGGGTTTTTCCTAAGGTTCTCGCATAACTGGAGGCTCTCAGGAAGGGAAGCCAACCGAGACAGAATTCACAGAGCCTGGAGATACAGTATATGAGTGGTACCCTGAGGTAAGAGGAACCTTGTGATTCAAAGAAAGGTGAATGCTTTACAAAGGGAGAGAGCAGAAGCAGCAAAGCCCTGAAATCAACAAAATGCCCTGGTTGTGTAAACAATGCATTTTGTGCTTTTCTTAGCTGTTGAGGGCCATTCCTTTTATTGTGGTACTTGGGTCCTGATGGTGGCCATAGCATTAGGATGAGAAAGTAAATTCGAAACAGTAGAACTCTTGGTCCTTGAACCAGTTGCCTTATATGAAAGCAACCTTGGATCAGAAAGCAAGTTCAGAAGAAAAGTTACCTACTTTTAGTGAATGAGCAGAGTGTGTAAATCAGAGTTTAAAAGTTTCTGTTGCTTTTATATGTAAAACTGATTGGATTTAAAATAAAAAACTATTAGCTTTGTTTTTTACTAGAGATAACTATTATTTTCTCAGCATTTTAACTTTGTAACTATGAAAATGAAAGAGAACAAAATGATTCTGGTCCCAAACCAAATCGAGTGAGAAACGAATGAAATTTCCCTGTAAGGTTAACACTGAACCTAAAAATTTCAGTCAGTGACGACCTCTAATGAATCTTAGTTTTTATTTCATAATCCCTCTCACTTGGGACCTTCCTCAGACTTGAAGTACCTTCTAATTGTAGTCTTTCAAAATTTGTATCAGTTGACCCTTCCCTAAACTCTCTTTTTATAACCACTGATCCCTTATTTCCCATACATTAACAATAGGTGTACTTTTAAAAAATAAAACTAACTTGAAAAGAAACAAAGGAAATATAATCTTGCATACTAATTTCTTTATATGCTTTTCATGTAGCTTGAGTGCTTGTGGATATGTGGCTTTGAATGTCACGTCCTATATTCATGTCTTCTTTTCCTTTTGCAATTTTGTTTTTATTTTTTATTGACATGTATAACTTGTACATGGTAAAGAGTGTGATATTTTCATCCATACATGCAGTGTACACTGATTTTATCTGCCCATTATTACTATTTTTTACCTTCATGCCCCATGCCTGATACTCTTCCCACTCTCTAGGAATCATTATTTTAAGTCAACTTTTTTTGAGAAAAATCATATGTTGTTTGTGTTTCTGAATTTGCCTTACTTCACTTTGGGTAATATGTTCCAGCTTCATTCATTTTTCCATTCATGGCAAAATTTCATTTATCTATATGGCTGAATAATACTTCATTGTCTGTATATCTTTGTGTATTTTTTTATATATTCATCAGTTAATGGACACATAGACTGATTCCATACCTTAGCTTATTGTGAGTAGTGATGTAATAAGTATGGAAATGAAAGTATCCCTTTATTATGATGGTTCCATTTCCTTGGGGTATATACCTAGTAGAGGGATAACTAGATCACATGATAGTTCTAATTTTCGTTTTTTAGAAGGACCTCCATATTGTTTTCCATAAGGGCTACACCATTTACAATCTCAACAACAATGTATGAGTTCTTTTTTCCTCACAACTTCGCCAATACTTATCTTTTTGTTTTTTGATAGTAACAGTGATACCTGGGATGAGATAGTGTCTCATTCTACTTTTGACTTGCATTTCCTTGAGGGCCAATAATATTGGACATTTTTCATGTATTTGTTGGCTGCTTGTATTTTTTGTTTGGTGAAAAATTTATTCTAATCATTTGCCCATTTTTAGATTGCTTGCTTTTGTCAAATCTTTTGAGTTCTTCATATATTCTGGATATTAACCTTCTGTAAGATGACTAATTGGCAAAGACTTTCACCCATTTTATATATTGTGTCTTTGCTTTGTTGATTGTTTCCTTTGCTGTGTAGAACTTTTTAAATTTGATGTAGTTCCATTTGTCAAGTCTCATTCTTGTTTCCTGTGCTTTTAGGGTCCTATCCAGGAAATTGGTGTCTATGCCAATATTTTGAAGTGTTTCTTTTCTGTTTTTCTCTAGTAGTTTCAGAAACTTGTATTAAGTTCTTTAATCAATTTTGAGGTGATAGTTGTACAAGGTAAAAGATGTGGTCTAGTTTCAACCTTTTCCATGGGGATCTTCACTTTTCTGGTACTATTTGTTGAGTATCTCCTTTATTGAGATATCAGTTGACTGAAGATAGAAGATTTATGTTTGTGTCCTCTGTTCTGCTTAATTGAAACATATATCCTTTTTTATACCAATTCCATATTTTTGTTACTGGGGCTCTTTACTGTATCTTGGAATCAGATAATGTGATGCTGGTACTTTTTTTTTTTTTCCCCAGCATGCTTTGGCTATTCAGTCTTTTGTTCTTCCACATAAATTTTAGGATGTTTTAGTTCTGTGAAGAACAACATTGATAGAGATTGCATGAACTATTGTAAATCACATTGGCAGATGGGGAAAGAACCATTCAGTTCTGTGCAGGATGTAGTGAGTGGGTTCAAGCAGATCACTGGAATCAACACCAGTACTTTCAGATTCTACCCTCTCTGAAAGCCATGCATGACTCAACATGGAGGTCAGGGCTACCATGTCCTTCCCAGCCTTACCTTTGGCTTCTCGGGGAGATGAGTATGGCCTGTGCCCACTCTGTGACTGTGTCTTGTGGCAGTGTCCTTCCAATTCACTGTGGTAGGATGGTACCAGAAACTCTGAAGTATAGTTTTTCTGAAGCTGTCTTAAATAATTAATTCTTTCCTAAAATGGCTTCTGCCAGGTATCATGGGTGCTACACTGGATTTCTTCTCCTTGCAGGAGGCAGCAGTTTCAGAGTAATCACCCTTGCTGCTTTTGCAGTTTGCTCTGTGTGGAGCTAATTCTGTTGGCCTGGTCCTTTTTTTCTCCTGGGACTTGCTGGCTCTCTCCAGACTTCCCTGGGGTGAATGAAGATAGTTCTCCCTCCCCAGGAGCTGGGCTCAACTTCCAAAACTGCGTACTTCTTATCTCTGATTTTACTGTGTTGCTTCAGCTTCTCTGTATTTTATGGTTTTCCTGTCAGCTCCTTGTGGTTCTTGGAGATCTGCTTCTTTTTGCCTTTTCTCTTCACCAGGTGTTTTCTGGTTATCCCTATGCCAATCCCATACAGGCTGAGTTTTGCTCTAAGTCTCTACTCTATTATTTTTAATCTCTCAGAATATTGTTTTCTGTTCTTTGAGTTTTAGTCTAAAATTTGAATTTGGATTGGATTTGAATTTGGATTGGATTTGGTCCAAAAATTTTCCTTGCATGCAGCATACTGATGGTTTTGGTTTATGGTCCATCTATCAATCGTGTCTTCTGACTGAGAGGTTGAAACTATTCACATTGAGTGTTATTACTGAAAGATATTGACTTATTCCACTCATTGCCTTACTTTCATGTTGCTGGTTCTTTTTTTCCCTGTGGTTATCTTACTCTAGCTGATGTATTCATTCCATTAAACTTTTTTACATTATTGGCTTCATTGTGTCTTTTTAGAATAAATTTGGAAATTTTTTAAGTGCTAATTTTGTGGTAATGAATTTTTGAAGGTGCTGTTTGCCATAAAAAAACCCTATTTCATCAGTTTTGAATGGTAGTTTTGTAGCATATATGAGTATCAGTTGAAACTTGTTTTCTTTTAAG
This sequence comes from Hydrochoerus hydrochaeris, assembly GCA_004027455.1. NCBI lineage: Eukaryota > Metazoa > Chordata > Mammalia > Rodentia > Hydrochaeridae > Hydrochoerus > Hydrochoerus hydrochaeris. Next base: position 29,170 of record PVLA01010218.1, read on the forward strand.
GCTTAGTTTGTACTGAGAAGTCCACCATAATTCTCATGGGTTTATCTTTATAAGTGATTTGTTGCTATTCTGTAACAGCTTTTAAGGTTTTATTCTTGTGGTGGATTTCTGGAATTTTGACTATGATGTGTCATGGAAAATTTATTTTATTATTGTGGCTATTTGAGGTTCTATATGCCTCACTAATCTGTATGCTAAATCCTGTTGCCATACATGCAGAGTTTTCCACTATGACATATATAAACACTAATTTAGTACTAATTTAGTAAGATTTTACTAATCTTACTAAATTAGTTTGACGTACTAACTGGACTAACATACCGGTTAACCTTATTTGTATCACCTACCAGTGCTGGGTCCATTTCCCATGCCTTCTTGCTGTTTTTATCTCTAAGTCTATGGTCATCCCTATCTTCTGATACTCTCTCCTCACATTAGGATATCTGCTGCCCATACTTTCAATACAGTTTTTTTGGTCCTGGATTTCTGTTCAGTATCTTTGCATGGCTTAATTCCTTGCTAAATTGATCATTCATGTTTTGTAACATTTTGTTTAACTCTGCTAACTTTCTGTTAGTGTCTTCTGTAAGTTCACTGATCATTTATTAGTTTTAGTTTATTATCTTTGAGCTTGTTAAGCACCTTACGATTTTTTGTCTCTTGTTTTACCATTTCAGCTTTTTGACTTTTAATTTCTTTCCCATTAATGCCCAGTGAATCAGCTTAGAGGGAGCTGGGAGTTTTTGGAGGGATTTTGTTGCCTCATTTTCTTGTGTTTATATTTTTTGTGTGCATATGTGTGGTGAATGTTGAGGGTCAATTAGGGTGGAATGATTTTGATGCTAGTGTAGAGAGCTGTTTAGTGAGTATCTGTTTTATAGTGATGTGATTTGGCTTTATTTTCATTTTGGTTCTTCTCTACCTCCTCATTCTACTCAGCTTAGTAGAATTGGATCCAGTTACCGTGCTGATAGGAGAGAATCCTACTGGTTATATTAACACCAGCTCATGTGTATTTAACAATTTTTCATTTTAACATTTTCATCCTTTTATCAATGCCCTATACACATGATTCCACACAGGCAGACTGAAATGTGGCAGAGAAAATAAGGAAGAAGGAAGAGAAAAAAGGAGAATGTAAGTCAATAAGAAGAGGAGAGAAATATCAATAGATAAAAGTCCTGTCTGTTGGAATAATTTTTTTTATTTAAAGGGAAAAAAAAACATGTAAAGGATAGGGATAATACAGAATTAAAAAAAAAAAGATAAACAGTAAGAAATCACTAGTTGATAAATCACATATTGTCCTCTTAGAAATAGTTGTTCAAGTTACAAAATTAAAGCATACAAAGTAGATACGCAAACAGTGAGACTGTAAACAGCTATGCGTGCATGAGTCTCTACATGTATTAGAAGGAAAAACAAAACAAAACAAAACCAATTCCTATAAAAACATGAAACCAAAAAGTCGTATAAAACCACAGTACAAGGTGATCTACAATGTTTACTGTGTTGTCTCTTACTATCTTCAATAGAACTGTCTGTATCATCAGGCATAATTGAATATAGCAGTATAATTGAATATAGCAGTACATAACAATATTAGTAAAAATAAAACATTGTAGACAGTATAAAACTTCAAAGGCAGGTAATAATCAAACCAGAGTGGATATTCTAGTGAATCTTGTCATCTTCAGTGTAGTTGCCTATACTCTCAGACTTGATACTATCACTTATAACAGCTTTGAATAAAATCTATCAATACAAAACAGCAATCTATCAAACGAGATTCAATTACGATCAGTCATGGTAAAACAGCATAGGTTATACAGAGCTTTAGATTAAGTTAATAGGAAATTAACTTATATCCTGATATTTTTGGGATGGCTGTCTGTGCCCTCAAATCTAGTACAAGTAGAATGACTGGAACAGAATATAATACATCTAAGCAGAGCAGTGTGAGTAATGTGGGTTTTAGATCCTGGTGCACTATTAACAATATAGTGTATCAAGGCCATCTATGTTAGCCGTTCTAGCCATCCTTCTCTGCCTCATTTCTGCTATGCTATTTTTCTGCCTTTGTTTGTCTAGTTTTCTCTTTCATTCCACTGCCTGCCCCATTCATTGAGGCCTTCCTGCCACTGTTCCTAAAATCCTGGTATTTTTTTTTCTCTCTAAAATGTCCTTCAGTATTCTCTGTAGTGTTGGATTGGTGGTCACAAACTTGCCCAGTTCCTCTTTGTCATGGAAGCATCTTCTTTCTCCATTAATTTCTAGTGACAGTTTTGCAGGGTACATCAATCTGTACTGGAGGTTGTCTTCTTTCAGGGCTTGGAAGACTTCACTCCAAGCTCTTCTTGATCTGATGGTCTGTGTTGAGAAGTCAGCCGTGATTCTGATGGGTTTACCTTTATAGGTAATCTGTTTCTTTTCTCTGATGGCTTTTAATATTCTGTTTTCATATTGAATTTCTGGTATCTTGATTATTATATGTCTGGGTGTAGCTTTGTTTTGGTTGTAGGTGGCTGGAGTTCCATATGCCTCACATAACTGAATGTCATTTTCTTTTCCCATGCTTGGGAAATTTTCCTTAATTATTTCCGTAAATAGTCTTTGTAATTCACCTGTTTGTATTCCTGCTTCTTTGTTCACATTTCTTATTCTTAAATTATAGATTCTCTTGTCGTCTTCTAGCCTTTGTATTGTTACTGCCTGTTTCCTTGTAATTTTTAAGAGATCTTTCCTTTCATGATCACACATTGCAAACTTGTCTTCAAGTTTTGATAGTCTATACTTAGTTTCTTTTAAGGAGTTTTGCCTGCTTTCAATGGAGTTTTTAATTTCCTGGTAATCTCTTTGAATCTGTTTCATGTATTCTATATTTTCTTTATATTCTTTATCGAATGTTTCTCTCCTTTTTTTCCCTTCTTCCATCTGTGTCTTCCTGAGAGATGCTTAGAATTTCTTTTATTAATCTACTTATATCTTGCTTTACCTGATTTAATATTTCAGCCTTAAGCTTGTCCACAAGATCCCAAAGATATCTCTTAATGTCTATTGAAGCTATGTCTGATGTTGCATGTTCACTGCCCTCAGTCTCTTTTGTTTTTCCCTCTTCTGGATCAGTATTCCCAGGGTTTTGGGTTGGGGGCTTCCTCCTGCTTCTCTCTCTTGTCATAGTTTTGGTCTCCTCCATAACGTGAATAGTGGAGGTCCCAGCCCCTTTCCTTGTTGGTTATGGCCCCTCTGAAGCATACTGGTGAGGGATTTCTGCTCTCTCCTGTTTGCTCTTGTCACTAAGGTGTAAGCAGGGGCTGTGTATGCTGGACCCTCCCCACTGGGCCAGTCAAACTTTAGGGGCCTTCACCAGGTTAGTGTGCGCTAGGCATAGGGAATCAATCTGGGACAGCTTATTGGGTCCTGGCCAGGGTTGTGACCCAGTCCAAGCAAATCTCACGAATCCACTCTGGGGAGAGAGTGACCAACTAAAGTCACGTTGTTCTCAGTTCAGGCTCCTCCTGCCTGATTCCAACATGTCGCCCCTTTGGTCACATCCTTGCTGTGGTGGGGTTCTCATTCCCAGCACTGACTGTGGATTAATGAAGGTCCCTTCGCTGGCTCCGTTCTCTATTGGGCTCACCAACCCCCAGCTTCAGCAGGGCTGTGGCTCCTGCGAGTGGCAGTGGGAACGAGTTTGGGCAGCTCTGCCAGCCAGCGCTAATTCAGGCCAGCATGAACTTGGCACTTCACAATGAAAGTGCCATGTCCAGTAATTTTAGCTGTTCCAATTGTAGCCCTGAGACTGCGTGTTTGACAGACTTTTTCCATTTTAATTTCTTCCTGTTTCAAGAGGATCCATCTCCCTCTGTCTGGATCTCTCCAGGATGTTTTATTCTGGCAAATCAGTTGTTTCTCCTGGGAGGCTTTGTATTTTGTTGCTCACTGATTGGCCATCTTTAGCTCCTCTGTTGGAATAATTTTTATAGCTGAGTAAAAAGGGTTAGGGCTGAGAGTGTTGGAGAGAATATGTATAGAAACAGGAGAAATGACACAGAGGCAAGGAAGTGTGGTTGGAGATTGGGGCTGGGGCCAGCCTTGCGAGTTTCGGAACCTGTTAGTATGTTGGTGATTACCACATGTTTGCACTGTCTAGAAACCATTTTGGTGCCAGGTGCCCTGACTTGTTCATCAAAGTTACTGTTTAGTTTAAAGGACTGAACAAACAGAGGGAAGATGAGGGGATAAGAAAGAATGTAACATAGAAGTAAAAAGAGAAGAGAAAGAGAACAAAATAACTACCAAAAAAAAAAAAGGAAGAAAAATGATCCATGCAGTTTCAATAACACAAAATCAAAGCAGACTCACAGGCCCACTTACACTGCAGTCTTACTTCACTTGCAGGTCTCCTCTCCATGATCTGTATGATCGCATGGCTGTGAGCAGGAGACTTGTTGATATGGATGACCCTCTGGGGCCCACCTCCAGTGCTGTGCTGGGCAGGGGTAGCTGTGATCCTTTGCCTCTGTACCAGGATCTGACCACCTCAGTTAATTTAGTGAGGGGAAGGTGCAGTATAACTGGCCCAGGACCCTGTTCTCCACAGTAATGTTGATAACACTAAGGCAAATCAGAAATTGACACACAGTAAAAGCCCTTTAATAGCAACAACTATGCCACTACTGGAAACAGCTAAGGAATCAGCAATAGTAAGAGGATCAGGGGCAAAATGGACATGACATACAGTGGGATCCACTAAAAGTCACCTCTCTATCTCTTTAACCACAGACATGAGATCTTCAATAATAATATAGACATAAAGGCAAACCAAATAGTGACATACAATAAAAATCTACTAAAGGAAACATCTATTAAAAATAGAATTCAACAGTAGTAGCCTAGAGTCAATTAGATACATAAAATGATTAAGGCTTAGTAATAGTAATAGTAAAAATGGAGGAAGTAGGAAAGGTAAAACAGAAAGATGTAAAACTTGAAAAATAAAGAAAAATGAAGTTGAGAAGGAAAGAAAAGAGATAAAAGGTCCAATTAAAGTGTGGAAGAAAATTAATAGACTTAAAATAAAGAAAAAATAAGAAAAAGAAAAGAAAAAAGAGAAAGACACCAGAATACCAGAATCCAGCAAAGAGAAATGAGTCCAAAAAATTCCTCTGTGTTTTTCAATGAGTAATCTCTTTCCAGCGCCTGTAGTGTTGGAATCCACCAGATGTGGGGGAGTAACAGTGAGTCACTACTAAGTCTTATTGTGTTTCTTTTTTTAACTTTTAAAAATTGTGTGGAACCTGCGTTGGTTCTTGTGTGTGAATCCTGTGTCCTATCCCACTTTCCTGCTGCTGGGGCTAATTGATGTTGTGGTGCCTACCTTAGGTGTCTGTTCAGTCCAGCTGTTTCCAGTGTTCATGTCTCTCCCTGCACCCTAAGTCCTGTTTTCTCCATCTATTTTTATGACCTGTGGATTTGTGAGGTATCTCTCTTCCTCTCTGCCACCCCAGGCTGTGGCAACTGTCCAAGCTGAGGCATATCCCTGATCACTTTGGCAGATGGAGAAAGCAAACAGACCACTGAGCTCTGTGCTGAGTGTAGGCAGAGGTGCAGAGGATTCGTGTAGTCTCAGTGGATTTCATGCTAGCCCTTTCAGACCTGGGCACCTCCAAAAGCCACACACAAGTAGACTGGCTTCTCACCACAGAGGGCAGGACCCTTGTGTTCTTCCTGACACGAGCTCACCGTTGCTTAAACTGCTCAAGGTGTCTGTGTGTATCCTCTGTCCTATACACAGCTATCTATTGTGGCCCTCTCCACATCAGTCATTGTGATAGGGTAACCCCAGAAACTCTGAAGTGTGGCTATTCTGTAGTTGATCTGTTGACCCCTGTCCAAAATGGCTCCTGATTCAACCCTCTCAAATATAGCTGGTGCTACAGTGGATGTCTTCTTTATCTCTATGCTGCCATGTGTAATGAGTCATTTTCAGAGTAAAACTCCACACTGTTTTTGAGGTTTACTATAACCATGGGTTTTTTTGGACACCAATGCTGCTGGCCTAGTCTGTTGTTTGTCTCTAGAGCTACTGACCATCTCTGGGCTTACTTTGTTCTTTCAAAGGTAGGTCCACCTCTAGGAGCTGGCATTAGGATTCTAGCCTGCTTCCTTTTTTTTCCTCAATGTTGTCTTTAATTTTTGTAATTTCTCTGTGATTTTTGGTTTTCCTGTTGGCTTTTTTTTGAATCCTAGAGCTTTTCTTCCCATTTTCTTTGTTACATTGTTTTTTGGGGGTCATGTATCCATGTCCTGAAAAGGCTATGCTATGCTGCTGGATTTTATGTTGCCATCTTCTATATAGTATGAACATTTTAATGATATTAATTCTTCAATCCATGAACATGGAAGATTTCCACATTTCAGTGTCTTCTTCAACTTCTCTTTTTCAGGGATCTGGTACTTTTCCTTTGCTGCCCAATTCTGCAGCAGACTTTCTGACCCAAGATAGCAGATGTCTCCCATAAAGAGTTGCTAAGCTTCTTTCTTGCTTTCCACAGACTAAAATGAAAAATTACATAATCAAAAAAATAATTGAGACTACCTTTTCATCACATGGCATTTATCATTCTGAGAACACCCTAGCAAATGGGCCAGCTCAGTGGTCCAGTTGCTCATATGAAAATGATGGTCTGCCAGGCATGATAATACACACCCATAACCCTAGAATTTGGGAGGCAATGACAGCAGGATTGAAGAGTTGAATTCCACCTGGAAAGCTTGGAAGTTCATAGGACCCTGTCCCATAATGACAAATAAAAAGACCTGGTAGTGCAGTTTAGTAGGAAAGCTCTGGGTTCAATCTCAGTTAAAAAAAAGATCAACACTGATGTGGAATTGTCTGAATTGTTCCAGGATATTTATAGGATGCACTCAAGATGCTGGCAGCATGAACATGCTAGGTTAGCAGTGCGATACCAGAAGACCCTGAAAATGACCATTCCCTCTGTGGAGGTGAGGGGGCATCCTAGTCACTAAGGTCATTATAAATATGCTGATGGGAGAGGCACTCACATCACTAAGAAGTTCAGGTTCATCTTCCTTTGCAGGACAAGACTGAAGATAGGACAAGTAGATGCAGACTGAGGCTTGTTAATATCCATGGGGATGTTGGTGTCTCGCAGTAATGGAGGCCAGAAAGTAGCATTTAATCACCAGAAACCAGGAGGCTGCAATTACCTTAATTACCAGAAGGAGCAAAGGGGCAGCCAAGGGAATGGATCCCTCAGGAAATTACAGAGATGTTTAATAGAGCATGGTGTCTTTGGGGGCAAAACAGTTTGGCAGCCAACAAGCATGCTACTTAACATCTATGACCCATGGGCAGCAGGAATGAAGGAGCAGTATGCTCTGGATTGCCATTGCAATAAAAAGTTACTGCTCCTCACTCAGTTTCTGAACCACAGCCAATGTTCACATCCAGAAACAACTGACTATAGTGCAGGCCAAATCAATAGGAAAAAAAGTCTTAGTCTCTTTCCTCATCACAGAGACAGAATACCCAATGCCTGAAACTTAAAGAAGGAGAGGTTTATTTTGGATCATGCTTTAGCCTGTCATTGGCTGCTCCAAAGAAGAAACGGCATGGTGAGAGACATAATGTAGGAAAAGCATGGAGTCAGGAAGTACAGTGAGTCAAGGCAGGAGCTGGGGAAGGAATAAACTCTTCGAGGTCAGGTCTCAGGGACCACCTCTTTCCACCAGAGACCACTTCCTAATTGCAAGCCAAGTATAAGTCCCATGATCCAGTCACCTTCTACAAGTCCTGCATATGAGGACATGAAGTTCTTACGGGGAACATCTAGATCTAAACCATAAAAGGAAATAATCTATAATTCCCTATCATGCTGGAATAGTTTTGTATTCCTTCCTCAAAAGGACCTTTGACCATTTACCTGGATGACCATATATTTCAAAAAGGGGCATACTGATTTTCTTTTGCCATCATAGTTTCCTGCAATAAACTTAGCAACTTGAAATAATACTGGTTTATTATTGCATGGCTGTATAGTCCAGAAATGTAGCACACTGTGCTCAATTAGTTCTGTTTTGATCTCACAAGGCCAGAATGAGGGGTTGGCGGTATCACTTTCTATTTTGGAGGATCCTTTTTGGCGGCGATCAGTTCACTATGGTTTTAACACTGCAGTCCCATTCCCTTGCTAGCTGTCATACAGGACCCCCTCTCAGCTCATTAAAGTTGAGTTTATCTCTTTTTGTCACCTTATTCCCTCACTCCCATTCTTAAACCAGCAACAGTGTGCTGAGTCTTCCTCACACTGTCTTGTGCCCTACTCTGATGAATTTATCTCCAGCAGAAAGTTCTCTGATTTTAGGGTTTAATATGATTAAGCCAGGCCCACTTGTATAAAACACAACATTCTCCCTATTTTAAAATCCATAGGCTTAATTACATCTGCAAGGTCCCATTGGCTGAGATAAAATATACAAACAGGTTCTAGAGATCAGAGTGTGGATATCCATGGGGAGTCTGGTCTGGCCACCACTTTCTGCTGCAGGAGCAACCCTCCTGTTGCCTGTTGGCTAGGAGCTATCTCAGCAGGAAACCCCAAATAGAATTCTGGAATCTGGAATTCTCCAATGCTCTGTACCAGTCGCCCAAGTTGAGGAAATTAACATGTAATATCACACCCTGCGGGAATGGCAAGCATTAATGAGGCCATTAAAGACAAGAGACGGAAGGAGTATAGGTTTCTAGCATATCTTTTCTTGCTTGCCAGTCTTCTTGCCCCTATAGAAATAGGATGATCCTGGAAAATGACTGCAAATTGGCCCCATAACGTCTGTTCTTCTCTGTGTGTATACATACAAATGTGTGTTGATAGAGATTAATAAGGTCTTGGTAAACAGTATGTAGCCACTGATTTTACAAGTTAATTATTCTCCATTCCAAGTTAGTAAGTGAATCTGAAATAGTTTAAGTTAATGTAGGATGCACAAGATTCACTACAGTTTTCATTCAAAACTTCTTTAACATTCTCGTTTTATAAAGAGATCTAACCTGGTTGGACATCCCACCAATTTACATATGACTCCTTTGAATTGTGATGTTATGCTGTTAATTTGAGTAAGGACTGCTCAGGATATAAGGGCACAGTTAGCGATTAGCAAACTTATAGACAATTTATAGCAAAGTGAAAAATCACCTAGTGGTCTGTGATTAGGCTCCTGCTGCTTGTCACACAGGTAGCCTGCTAAATTCAGTCAGCCTTGACTGTCTGTGTCCATCTGCTTCTCTCTGATAGTGTGCTGGGTCAACTTGACTGTGTCCAATTGCAAAGCTTGTGTTTTTCATTACTTAGAAAAATATATATCGTTTCCAACTTGGTTGAAGGACTTCATGTTTGGGACAGACTGGCCCACTCAAGGACACGTTTAACTCTATTTGTTCCACTCAAATCCTCTCCACTGTTTCCATAAATCTACTTAGAAACAGCTTGCTTGACAGCATATTACTTCATTTATGTACACAATCATGTAATAACCTGCCATCAGCCTTGTACTTCCTGTTTGCAAACCGTTATTTAAATTGAACTCTAAACTGACTCATGGCTGGTGATTTGGAACTGATTCCTGCCAGCCTACCAACCTAATAAACAGTTGCCTTCTGAATCCTCAGTGCAGAGAGTCTTCCATTTGGTTTGATACTGGTTTTCCTGTAACAAGGAAACTGGAGATGGTGGAGAGACATATGTGTACCAAAGACAGGGGAACTAATAGTATTTAATTTCAGGTTTCTTCTATGTCAGTGAAAAAATGTTAGGAGACTAGTGGTGTGGTGATATACCCTGCAAATTCAAAGCCAAATTCTGTATCTTGCATCATGTTCACCAAAAGCAAAGCACTTGAAAGCCCCTTTGAGATTAATAGGCATCTGAAATACTTGCCATATTTTAAAATAGAAAATAGTGAATATTATGAGTTGTCCTATGATGATAAATTTGAAAAGTCAGATGAAATTGACAAATTCCATGAGACACACAAATCATCAAAAATGATGGAAAAATTGAAATTTAAGTAGACCAATTCAACATTGAAATTCCAAATATTACTTAAAGAAATTTATTTTATAATTATGTACCCATAGCAAGACCTCCTGACCAGATGGAATTCCTAGCAGTACTGACATCTGGAAGATATGCATGAAGATTTTACAGTGTTTCCTCATTATTTTATGGGGCATATATTACATAGCTCCAAAATCATGCAGAGACATAGTTTGAGTTTAGTAGCGATGCCATTAAAGAGTGCCACACACTGGGCAGTTAAAACAGAAGAATTTATTCCCTCACAGTTCTACAGGAGGTCTAAAGTCGCAGTATTGGTGGGGTAATGGTAGGGAAGCATTCCTTTATTACTCCTTGGCTTCTGGTGGGTAACATGGGGCAACAGTTCAAGGCAGCAGAAGGCAGCAAAATCAGAAAGAGCAAAATGGAGAAAACAAGCCTCCTTTCCCTCCCTTATATTGCAAACAGGCTACCACCCTCCAGGGCGGGTGTAGCACTCCCACCATCTCCCTGCCCTCCTCCTGCACAGGATGAGGATGTTTACAAAGTAAGGACCCTGGCCCTCTTCTGAGTTGCTTTAATTTCTAAATTTCTCAAACTGACACAATGTATCAACCATTACAGACACTACTGAAACCAGATTTAGTCTTTCCAAATGCCTTTGTCTTAACTTGATCATATCTACAAAGCCTTTATTTTCAAATCAGACACATTCACAGGTAAGTGGGTTTAATAATGCAGTGCAGCATCTTTTATGGAGGGGATTTAAGTCATAATAGATATCACTGGGAGAGAAGAATTATTCTTGTTTGAGAAAATACTATTTTAAAAGTAAAAAGAAATAAGATATACAATTATTTAAAATTATATTTTATCATAACCAAATAGTCTTCATTTGGTCAAACAAGTTTGGCTTAATATGTGAAGGGCAATCAGGGTAACTTATCACACTAATCAAAAAAAAAAAAACTATTTGATGGTCTCAAAAGACACAGAAAAGTGATTTGAAAATTCAACCTTCATTTATGATTAAAGATTGTAAACAATATAAGGGGAGGTAGTGAGCATCATACTCAATGGCAAAAGAGTAAACATTGTATCCAGATTTCTAGGGAAATGATGGCCATGTCTATCACCTCTAGTCACATTAACCTACAGACATATGCTTTTGCAAAAAGGCAGGAAAAAATTAAGTATCTGCATATTTAAAAGTGGACATAAACATCTTAATTTTCAGAAGAAGTGATTGTAGATATATAAAATGTTAATATTTTTTACAACTACTGATACTGAGTTTATCAAGGTTGTTAGATATAAAGTCGATATACAAATAAAAGGAAATTGAAATAAAAAAGAAAATTTAAATATCTTCTAAAAAAATTACTTGGGTTTAATTGTAAATAAAGTATGTGGTGTTCCTACATCATTAGAAAACATTGATGAGTGAAGATAAATAACCTTAATAAATGTACTTATTATAATCATGGATTAGGAATCATAATATTGTGAAGATGTTAATTTTCTCTAAGTTTGTCTACTGGTTAAATGTATTTCCATATAATAATACAGTGGTACCTTGGTTCACATTATAAATATATGTACAGATTAACAAACTAATTCTTAAAATTTACATTAACATGGCCGGGGATGTAGCTCAGTGGCATAAGCACCTGCCTGGCAAGCACAAGGTCTTGAGTTTGATTCCCACTACCAAAAAAAATTACATTACATGGAGATGTAGGTAGCCTAGAATGAATAGCCAAAGCAATTAAAAATTTTTTTGTAAGAATATGTATGACAAACATGTACTAATAAATTTGAAAAATTAAGAAATACATGTCAAAAACTTAAAAAAATTTAACACTCCAAAAAAAAATTGTAGTTCTTGGTTTAAATTTCCATGAAAACCTACAGCAATTGAAACAGTGTGGTATGATATTAAGAGTAGACTTATGAATCAGTGGACAGCATTCAGAGATTACCCCATACACACGCCAGCTGATTTCCAGCCAAGGTAGCCAGGTTAGTTACTTGAACAAGGGGGTCTCCCAGGTGAAGGACGCAGATACAAGTGGTCAGCTATATGGGGCAAAAACTTAACCTTAGCTGTTACCTCAGATCATATCAAAGTTAACTCAACATGGATCTCATATCTGAATATAAAAAGCTAAAATTATAAACTTTTAAGAGAACTTACATGAAAAATTCTTTATGACCTTAGGAAATACAAAGAATTTTTAGGGATGAAATAAAAAGAATCAAAGGGAAAATTAAATAATGGAACTTCATGAAAATTCAGAACTTCCGAAAAGTGACTCATAGGAAGAAAATGTTTCTAACAAATACTGGTACCAAGTGCTTTCATCACAACAGGTACACAGGACAGTCAAAAGCGTGATGAGTGTCTAGAACTTTAATAAAATTTGTTGCAGTAAAACACATACTTGCCATTAATTTTCCTAAAAATACTCCCCGTCTGCTTCAAACATGCTTATCCCATTGTTCTTGATACTTCTGTAGCAATCCTGCAAATCCTCTTTTGTGAGTGTCTTTAGGTGGTGGGATCAGAAATATGGTGAATTCTGCTGCTGAGTGCCATCAAAGGAGAGGCAGGGTCACAGAAACATTACTGCGTGTCTTCATCTACGTCATTCACCTGACTGAGCCTTCTGGCTCTTCCCAAAAGTTGAAATGACTATGAAAGTGAAAGTTTTATTCAGGACAGAGAGGCAGTCATACAATTGCAATGAAAGACACTCATGAAAGAAACCTTCCAGAACTGCTTCAGAAAAGGGCAAGGATGATGGAACAAGGGGCAAGGGGGAAGGACTTTGAAGGGGGTTCATGGCAATGTGTCTTTTATTGTGAGAAAAATTTTTGATTTAAAATTTAGACATATAGTTTTTTTGTTTTTATTTTTATTTTTTTTTGTACTCGGGTTCAAACTCATAACCTTGCGCTTGCCAGACAGGCGCCTAGGCCACTGAGCTAAATCCCCGGCCCTCATACAGTGTGTTTTTCAGTCACATCCAGTAAAGAAGTCTGCAGGTCAACAGTAGAAAATAATAATGATGGGCACAATATTTGAACTGTTACTTTAAAATATGTACAGATGTCTAGAAAGCCAATGAAAAGGTAGTGTGACTCATATGATGAAAATGCAATTTAAAAATCATGGGTTACCTCAATATTTCCATTTGAATAACTAACATTAACTTCACTCTATTGAGTCTTAACAAGGATGTGATCCAGCTGAAACTGTTGCACATTATCATGGGGTAATAAAATGGAGTAGTACTTTTGAAGACAGTAGAAATTTGTGTAAGGGAAATGGAATCACGAATCAACACAAAAACCTGTATACAAATATTCAGTGAACTTACTCATTCCTCAAATAAAACCCAAATAAGTATAGTCAGATGACTGAGTGAATTCTGTTTAATACTCACAATGGAAATTATTTCATACTTTTGTGGAGAACTCACTTCTGTTTATGCAACTTACAGTATCATTTAGCTCAAAGAAAGATGTAAACTACTATTAACTTAGTAACACAGATGAGGCAAGAACACAGTGAGTCACGGGAACTGCCCTCATTACTACACATTTGATGCTTTCATTTTGAAAGACAGAAAGACAGTCATAAAGTGTTGAGGCCCAGGTGTTGGAGGAGGCAGGGTTCAGGCTGCACAGAGTTCTGGGGAAATGTGGAGGAGATAATTGTATTTTATATTTCTTGTTTTGGTGATTACTTCTGTATGTGTACATCAACATGTACACTTAAAATAGGCCCACTTTATTTAAAATATACCTAAAGTTTTTTTTTTTCTATAAAACTCTCGCAAATCTACAATAAGAAAGTCAAGTATGTTCTGTTTGTTTTTCTTCTGTTATTCTGGTCATACAGAAGTGTGCTTTTCTGACAGGATCAGGTGTGTCCAGGATGGTACAGCAGTAGACAAGGATACTTTTCTCTTATGCCCAAGTATGTATCTTGAACACAATGTGACTAATTCCTCCAGAATATCATAAATATGCCCCTATGAATATACATAAATATTTCAAGGTACATACCTATGTTTTAAGAATCTATGAGTGGATCAAGTTCATCAGCGTTCATCATCTTAAATGCTCAAGTGCAATCAACTTAATGAGTTCGTGCACACACAGTCATCCCCTTTGGAACCTGGAGCAGTTGGAGGACTTTGCCAACATGGTGGTGGACCCTGGGATTGGAGTCCATGTACAGGGAACATAGTTCCATGTAGCACAGTTCATCATGTCTTATCATGGAAGCCCAGGGCCCACTAGTGTGCTGGTCTGAGTGGACAGCTCTCTTGTGTACCACTGAGGACTTTCTCCTTCCTGGGAATCATTTTCCCTCTCAGCTGTGTTTCTCTTATACTTATTGCTTCTACTTCAGGATGCCCAGCCATGCCATCTAGCCATGCCATCAAACCAGCCAAGAAAGCAGTGTCTCTTTTCTAATTTGATAACAAAGTAGTTTCCAGTGTCTGAAGGGCAGCTTGCATGGAAGGGGGTCTCCCAGGGTCACATAAAGTATTTCAAAAGAACAGTTGTTGGTCATTTCTTTGAGCTCTCAATTTCTGATAATAGTTTGTGTTTTGTGCGTGTGGCTTCTCTCCCTATACCAAGAGAACTAACTCAATTTTTCTCTCCACTTTGCTTCTGTTTTTCATGTGCCCCAATTTCTGTGCACCTTTTCTTACCCTCTGTTCTTAAGTTCCAAAATAGACCTCATCTATCTTCTTGATTTTTTGTGTGTATGTGTGATGCTAGGGCTTGAACCTTTGACTTTGCCCATTCTTCTTTAATAACCTTGGCTCAGCCTTTCCTCAGTGCTCTTGCAAACCCTTTGAGAGTCCCCCAGTTGAATCTGGTGGCCCTGGAAACAGCTTTCCTCACTCCTGAAAGAGCCACATTCACACGATGACTGCCATTCTTACCTCTCACAGGTTACATGTGCACTCCAGCCTGAAATAAGCAAACAATTGACAAATGAAGGAAATGTTTTTTTCCTACACTTAGCCTACTAACTATTTAAGGCACTTAGATCAGTTATCACCTTTTCTTAACATCTACCTTTTTCTTTCCTTTTTTTTTTTAAAAAAAATCTTATGTTAAACAGAATAAAACCAAGCAAAATAAAACAGAATAAAACCAACCAAAACAAACCAGTAGAAGTGACACAGGACTTCAAAACTGTAGGAAGTCAACAATGGTTACCATAATGTACCTTGTTGTCTTCAAAATAACTGTAGATACCTTCAGACATAATAAAAATCAAACAAAATAGAACAGAATAGAATAATAAAAACAAAACAATGAATGCAATAAAGGACTTCAAAACAAGATAATAGTAAATCCAAAATGGCTACCATAATATATCTTATTATCTTTGAAATAACTTCCCATGCCATTGAATATAATAAAAGCAAACAAGACAGAGCAGAAAAAACCCAACCCAACAAAACAAGGAAAATGACACAGGACTTCAAAACAAAATAATAGGGAATTAACAATGGCCACCACCCTCAGAAGGAGATCCCTCATAGATGCTACCTGCCATCCTCTGAATAGGTGATCAGACCACCAGCTTTAGACCGGCAAAGTCAGTGAAACACCAAACACTACAAGCATTAAATTGTGTTTTACCTCAATAGCTATCATTGTAGCCTGTGTTTCTCTGGATAAGCTGGTCACTTATGATGGGGGTGGAGGAAGGGTTAGCTCTTCTTTTTTCCCAGCCCATGTTCTAGAAGTGGCTGGCATGGCTCACAGTGTAGCCTATGCATGGCACCGATCCTCAGGGAGGGCTTACTTCTTGTTCTCTTCCTCCAGAGTCCATGAATGGCGCTGACTCATGGGAAAAGGATGGGGTCTGGCTGTCTCCCCGGTGGCCCTTGTGTGGCACTGATTTTCAGGGAGGGCTTGTTTCTTGATGATTTCTTGTTCTCTTCCTCCAGAGTCCATGAATGGCGCTGACTCATGGGAAAAGGATGGGGTCTGGCTGTCTCCCCCGTGGCCTTTGTATGGCACTGATTTTCAGGGAGGGCTTGTTTCTTGATGATTTCTTGTTCTCTTCCCCCATGTCTGTGAGTGGTGCTGACTCATGGGAAAAGGCTAGGGTCTGGTTGTCACCCAGTGGCCCACACATAGCACTGATTCTCAGGGAAGGCTTGCTTCTTGGTGACTTCTTGTTCTCTTACTCTGCAGTTCATGAATGGTGCTGACTCCCAGGAAAGGGCTGGGGTCTGGCTCTTCCTCTTTCTGCTAATATGGCATCATCACTTTTTTCATTTCTTTGCAAGACAGCTGACTTTCTTTCCTTGTGTCACTGCTTCTGATGAACTTTGATTTTGCTTTAGTCCATTTGTGCTATTGTAACAAAATACCAGCACTAGGAAATTTATAAAGAACAGTATTATTTTCTTTTTGGTTCTTGAGGTTAGGAAGTCCACAGTCAAGGTACTAGCAGATTCTGTGTCTGGTGAGGGCTGCTCTGTTTTAGGATGGCTCACTTGATGGATGCAAGGACAAAGAGGCATATGTGGGATGGAGTCTCCTGGATAGGCCATTAATCCCACTTAGAAGGGTGGTGCACTTGTAACCAGTCTCTCCAGGAAATCCCGCTTTTTAGTACCATTACCATGGTGAATACATGTAAGAAAAATTGGTCAATACAGTTTTCCTTCAATATTTACTGTCCTAGTTACTTCCTAATTATTGGGACAAAATACCTGATACCCCAAGTAAAAGGGGGAGAGATTTATTTTATTTTGGCTTATGATTTGTAGAAGTTTCAGTCCATAGTCAGCTGGCTCCAGAGGATGGTGGTGTGGCAGAGGAGCATCACAGAGGAGAAACAGTCCTTGGCAGGGCAGGCAGAAAGCAGCAAGTCTGCCCCCCTGTCTTTCCCTTTGTGTCTCATTCAGGTTGCAAGCCTATTGGTTGATACCACCTACACTCAGGAGGAGGCTTCCATTATCCATACCCAGAACTGTGCTGCACTAATTTAGTTAACATATCCTTAATCCATATTCACATACCCTAGATCTAACCACCTCTGAAAAGCCCCATGTATGAACACATGAGACTTTGGAGGGACATCTAGATACAGGCCTTAACATATACTAAAGGATTTAATATAATCATATAAAAATTTCAAAAATACACAGTATTAGGAAGCTAATCAGCACTGTTAATCTTTCCATGCAAACAACTTATTACCAAGATAAACAACACTAGTCCTGTAGCTAAAAACATGCACAAAATTATGTTATATTAAGTATAAAAGGCTTGATGGAAGAGATTGTGAAGAGATTGTACATGATACAAATGAAGCAGTGCAAATAATTTATAAGTAAATAGAATATTTGAATCAAGATATTGTCCAGTAATATATAGCCATGGTAATACCACAGATGGATAAATGAGGTAGAAAGCATCTTTACAGTTACCTTTCCTTGCAGTAGGAAAGAAACATTTCTTTTGTTGTTATTGTTTTGTTTGTTTTGGTTTTTGAGGCAGGATCTTGATATACACTTCAGGTTGGCCTTGAACTCACCATGTACCCCACATAGTCTTGAACTCATAGGGTTCCTCCCGCTTCAGGTCACAGGCATTTGCCACCATGTCTGGCAAAAATATATATTAATACAATGGCTCACCTAGGTCTCAAGATCACGCTTTCCATCTTTGGCACTCATTCTTGGTTGTGTTTTGGCTTTTTATTTTATTTCACATTTTTGTCTTTTTGAGACACAACTTCACTGTGCAGTTTAGGCTGGCCTTGAACTCACCATGTAGTCAGACTAGCTTCAAACTCGCAGTGACCCTTCTGGCTTGGCCTCCCAACTGCTAAGATCACAGGCGTGTGCCACCAACTCTGGCTTGGCTCACTCTTATACAGTACTTATTCTACTAATATGTAAATGTAAAATTGAAGACAACAACTTGACAAAGGATTATGCTTTAATATGTAATGAGTGCTATTCTATTTTCAGTAACCCTTATTGCATAGTAATGCATTTCATATATATCTGATTAAGTTTTCATATGAATTTTGGAGGGGACATGGATTTAAACCATAACATCTATCTTTTTTTTTCATAACATCTATCTTTTATGGATTTGTTTTCATGTGAATTTCTCCTTGTTGCATTAATTGTTATATTGTCCCTTTCCCAAGGGAAGTTTCTCTGAGGAGATTAGAGGGTTCAGATGTTAGAGTTGACATTAAATTACATTTGAATTGCCCTAGTTCTTCTGTACCAGAGGAACAAAGCTCATTTCATATAAAAGGATTGCTGTTACAAAAGTTGGCAGAGAAGTTGTAAGATTAGTTAACTACATTTTGTGTTTTAATACACCAATTTCTTTATCCTCAATTTGTAGACAGAAATTGCAAATACAGTAGAGTTTCTAAGACATTCTAGGAGTTCTGTGATATTTGCTGATTTATCATTGGATGTTTTCACCATATTTAATATGGTACATCTACTGTCATGGTAGAAGATTCCCTATCTCTTTTAGAGTAGCTTATATTGAAAGACTGTTACATGAAGAAATGATAATGAACACTTGATCTCTTCTATCATGCATATTTCTCAGAAAAGCTAATAGTCTCAGCCTGATTTTCTCAGAAAGAGGAGTCAAAATAAAGGCTAATGTGCCGATATTTTATATGGTGGACAATTCAAGGGAATACGAATGAGGAAAAAAGGTGTAATTCAGAGGAGGTGGAGCCAAAATGGTGGTTTGTGGAAAGGTCTGTAACTGCATCTTTGGACCATTCTTAGGAGGGAAAGAAGAGTGCAGAAACATTGTGTCCACTGCCTCTCACAAGCCATTGGTAAGCTCTGCCCCATAACACCCAACTGCCCCACACTTCCAGGTTGTGTATGCTGGGTAGGGCACCAATCAATGTCCTGTGGCCTCACCAGTAAGGCTGCCCTGGGGCTGGGAGCCAGAGATACACAGGAGGGGTGGAAGTTGAGACAGTATCCAGTTTGTTTTGTACCTTTGGCCAGAACACATGGAAAGCTGGGATGCAGAGGGCATGATGAGAAGCAGGGCTTGTGGAAGGTTTTGTTTTCTTCTGCTAATGTGTATGACCTGAACTTGTCCTAATACCTGTGGGTTTATTCTGTCTGCCCACAGTTGTCTTCTTCCTATTGCCATGATTTCCCTCTAGGATCTTGCTGCTGGGACTTCTGCTGTCAAAGGGTGATGCATAAGGCATATTCTGAGATGGATGGAGAGCCTTGTGCTCTGAATGTAGAGGGAAAGTCGCAAGAGCATGCTGCTAAGTACAGTTGTTTTCTCCTTTGACTGCTTTCTTAGGAGTCGTTCTAGTGGAGAAACTCTGACTTGTGACAGAGCTCTCATACACATGGGGCTGCATATTACACGCCTGGCAGTGACCAAGAGCAGCTGGCCATGCAGCTGACTGCATCACAGTGAATGTAAAGAGGACTCTCTGTGAGTCAGAAACCGCTGAGGATGGGCAGGATCCTCTGAGGGACAGAAATGCGCTGAAAATAACATACAGACTGAAGCCTCTTTATGAGGCAAGATTGACTGAAAGTTTATTTAAAAATTCTCAGATTTCACTCCAAGATATTAGTTAAAATAGACTCTTTGATAAATCATCTCATTTTTTAGAAATGAAAAATTAGGTAGCAAAAAGGTAAACAGAGACCTTAATTTTCCACTCGCCTTAATTTTTCCCAGGATGAGAACCCAGCCTAGGTTTCCCATTTTAAAGGATGTTGGGGTCTAACATGAAATCAATGAATGATTTACTCCAGGAAAATGCATGTTGCAGTGGTACATTTGCACATATGGATGCACATATACAGTTCTGTGTAACATTTTACGCTGTGAAGTCACTTTCTTTAATAGAGGCAAGAAAAAAAAAGGATAATGTCACACAGTCCTGTATGAAGCTGAGAATAAGAATTAACTTTAAGCAGCCCTATTTCCCAAATGAAATTTCATGCTTACATTCTAACAAATTAGAGAAATTACACATTTTTCTCATGTACAGGGATTACTGAATTTAAAGTGTAATTTTTCTCTTTATGGACAGATTAATGTAAATGCAGAGGAAAATCACACAATTTAAGGGGTTGAGGGAAAGCACGGTGTATGAAGAAAGGTTGGCAGGGCTGAGAACTTCCCAGTGTGGAGAAAGGAGGGCTAAAATTGCAGCTTATTGGTAGAGCACTTTCCTAGCATGCACATGGCCCTGGGTTCAATCCCTGGAGCACCAAAGAACGAGAACCAATATGGAAAAAGGATGGCAGAGGGGGTGTGATAGATTCTGAAAACATACTGAGCATAATGCATTTTTTGGTCATAAAGTCTTATGGGTGTGTCAAACCCACATTTATTCTTTAGAATACTTTTATTCAGGAATTATTACTTTTAATTTTATGAGTTTTATTATATTAAACAATAAGTCTTTAACAGGAAATATATCACTGAAATAAAGTATTGCATTTTTATTATTTATTTGGTGTTTGTGATAAAGCATCAAAATTTTCAACATTGACTGACTTTTGTTGTACAAAGTGTAAAAAAGAACAACAGAAAAATAAATTCCTATATAAAATAAACTGAAAATACCAATAGCACTCTACAAAAAAATCTTTACTTCCATTATCACACCTCAGGCAGTCTGCACTCATGACAATAGCATGTTCCATACACATGTATTTCTTATGCTGACAACCCATGTGTTATTTTCCTGGCCTTTTAATAGGACATACCTCACATCTCATTGGTCTTGCTGTTTTCAGGAAGTCTTTGTTATATTATGCAATGTATAGTTAACAGGAACATAAAGTATCAATAAAATAAAGTATTAAATTCTTAATATGCATTGTGTATTTAGGATAAGCATCAACATTTTCACATCAGTTGTGTACTTGCTTATAAAACCTAAGAGAATATCAGAAATGAAAACATACATGAGCTACAATGTAAACACAAACAAAAGTCTACCACAGGAATAATCTTTGCTTTAATTGTTACACCCAAGGCAGATACATGATAACTGCATGTTCCATTCACACATCTCACTTGTACTGGCAGCACCCATGCCTAACTTTCCTTTCCTATGCAGCAGGACATTCTTGTCACCTCTCTTCTCTTGTTTTGTCAGGAGCCTTCTACTATGTTGCTCATTGTGCATTTAGCAGGGAAATACGATATCAGTAACATAAAATATAAAATATGTAATCAGTATTTATAATAGACATCAACATTTTTATATCAATTGTTTACTTGCTTATAAAACCTAAAAGCTAATATCAGAAATAAAAGCCTATGTGAACTACAATGAAAATACCAATAGAACTCTACAACAAAAATAATCTTTGCTTCACTCATCACACCCAAGGCAGTTTTTGTACATGAAAATTTCATGTTCCATACACAAATATGGAGCTTATACTGATAGTACATATGTTTTTTTTTCTGTCCTTTCTTGTGGGGCACAGTTGACATCTTTTTGTTATTCCATTGTCATAGTAGGTCTTCGTGATGCTGTGCCAGCCTGTTCAACTATCAGTTCATTAGCATGTTCCATAATTATTTTTGTGTAGTTCCCTAAGCAGGAATATTTTGTTTTTCCTTTGCTGTGGAATGATCTCTTATAAGGTCTAGTCCCAGTCCTCTAAAATAATTTCTCCATGGTATTTTGCACTTCTTATTTTCTTTGTAAACAATCAAACTATTTATGCTGCATGATTAGTATTGAGTGAAACACAACCAATGGCCAGTGCTTTAGGTTTCAAGTGACATCATAGTTGTTGCATAACTCATCAATAGCATCTAATTCATCTTTGGTCTTGTTGTAGAAAGTTTTTATCTCAGGCTTCTATTTTGTCAAGGTTTCTCTATCAGTATTTCCATCATAGTGAAATGTTGTCATCAGCAGTAACTGTTTTTCTTTGCCATATAGGAGGCCAATGTAAATCCTTAAGAAATTCAAAGACTATACTATACAATTCTATGTTTTAAAATTGCAACATTCCATTTGTTCCTGTGTATAGTTCCTGTGCTGTTCAACATGTGCTTTATCAGCAAATGTAACATTGATTGGAAACTGGTAAACCAAGTTTCACATTTCATATTCTGATTAGTTTGGGAGATGAGAGCAACAAGTCTATTCACAATATCATTCAGTTTATTACTATACAAATAAGAACCTTATGGCTGAGTTCTAGGATAAATTTCTAAATTGAAATTATAACAAGTCTTCACATCTACATGGACATAAATTTTTATGCCATAGTTTGACCCATCAGTTTTCCATAAGTCTTTTATATTCCTACAAGCACCATGAGAAATCCATGCTAAGTACAGCAGACTGTGAATACTTTCAGTTCAGCTAGTGAGATGTTATGATAAATACATTTTTTTTGTCTTTTTGAGACAGAGTCTCACTATGCAGTTTAGGCTGGCCTTGAACTCATATGGATTTTCCTGCCTCAGACTTCTGAGTGCTGGGATTATAAATGTGTGCCACCATGCCTGGCAATAAATATGTTTTTGAATATGGCCATTAGTGCATACAGAATATTTTACTTGTATTTTTATCTTTGTGTACTTAATGGCATTTTGTAGCATTTTGATTATTACAATTTCCAATGTTGAATGGCAGGTCCAATGTTGAGTGTTGAATGGCATTTGTCCAATTCGTTCCCCCACTGCCTAGATTCTCACTATCGTTTTGGACCTAGTTCTAACACTGATAATTCCATTTGGTTGTGTGACCATTTTACAACATTTCAAATAGTCAAATATATACTCACATTGCTATTTCCTTCATCATCTGAATCAAGGAGCTCTGCATTCCCAGTGTCTGTATCAGTCCATTATCCATTTCACTGTCAGGAATTTTGGCTTACATGGCCAATGTCAAAGTCATCATCATCATTATCATCATCATCATCATCATCCACTCACTCCACTCTTCTATTATGAAAACATATGTTTACCATAGTGGATCATCTTCATCATCCATGCATGACTAATTTGTTGATCCATTTTTGACCTCCTCCAGATCTTGCAAATCTGGCTTTTCAGGTGCCCCACTGTACTTAACTGGGCCACTTCCACCAGGAAAACAAAACCAAAACATTTTTTAAAACAAATCTTAGAGCAGTGTGGATGTGTTATACCTTCTATGATGCTCAGGCAAACATACACAAAACCTGTTAGATGAAACATAAATATGGGTAAAATCCCAGTTTCACACTTTTCCTCATGTGTGCACACTTTGCCTTTTGTAGTACCAAGTGAGTAAACACAAAGGTTGTTGCTTGTATCCCTCAGACAAAGGTACTGAGATGCACAGCCAGCTACTATTATACTAAAGTAAAAATTACAGTAGAAAATTAAGGGATGTGTTTGTGGAACTCAGTGTTATGCTTTTTGGTTAAGAGATGTTGCCATGTAGCCAGGGACCAATTTTTGTTAGTTGATGAAGGTAGAATAGGAAGCAGTGAGCTTAAACTGTTTCAGGGAAATTTAAGTGAAAAATGAGGAGAAATTTTTGACCATGAGATTTATTAAGCAAAAGTTCAAATTGTCTTGGGAAATAATGAGTTCACCTTTACTAATCATATGCAAAGTAGCACTTGACCATGCATCCATCTGGGACAAGATAGGAATAATAAAAGCCAACTTTACCAACTTTCTGGGAATATATTAAATGATTCAAGAGGGAATGCTTCTCAAAATCCTTATCATGTACTGAAAAATAGACTCAGTAGGAAAGAGGAGCTTTCAAAATATGTAAGAACAAGATACTAGTTCTACAAATAGTTGTTCATTTTCTACTGTGTACAGAACTCAAAATTAAACTCTATGGAGGAAGGAAAGAAAAATCCTAAATATGAAAACCTTGGGTCACTGATTGGCTAGAAAACATGTAACCTGATTTTAAAAATTTACATGCCCTTATTATGAAAACTATTTTGAGTATTTAAACTTTAAAATGTGCATTTTTATAGAATATAAAAATACTATGACATTGTAAAATAAATCAAATATGAATTAAAAAGGCTGAAATAAGATAGAACAAATCTTATTTAAAATGTTTTGCTAGTTGTGATACTTTCATCTGTCATTAGCTTATTATTTAAAGCAACAATAATTGGTTCACCAGTTTGATGTTTTACAATAATTGTTATTTTTTATGGTGAGTCATCTTGATGATTTTAAGACTGTTGGTTCACTTCTTGTCAGATCTGATTAAACTATCATTATTTTTATCATGTACTGTGGCCAAAAAAAAAAAAAAAAAAGCCATCATGCCAGGAACAGAAGTGTCAGCTCTGCTGTTTCTGATTGTTCTCTGTGTGTATAATTTTCAATCTGTGACTGCTGTAATGGAAGCTTTCTGAGACTCTTTTCTTTCTTTCATGAGGGTTATTGTGTCGATGCTGTGTGATACAATCCATAGAATGGCATGGTTGACACATGCTCTCTGTATACTCCTGTGTTAAATGACACATGCATTGAGACATTGTTCCCTACTCTTCTCCAGGACAACTGGTGACCCTAGAGTCCACACAGTGAGTGACAGTGTATCCATCAAAGACTGATAAGTTTTGTTCTGTTTACAGGTAGAGAATGGAAACAGACTGCCTTTTCTAGAATTATAGATCTGAAAGACTTTCACTACAGATCAATTTAGATTCTAAATGAACATGCTTTAAATGCAGTGATGAGCTCACAGAAAAATAAAATAAATCTCTAAGAATTCCTCCCTTAATTTAAGTCTAAAAAATTTAAAGAATGTGAATTATAAAAAGATAGTTTCCAGTAATAACAGCATTTATAATGTTTATTCTCATTAAAAGAGATTCCAAGTTATGTATATAATTTAAAAAATTGAAAATGAGCCTTGTGGATTTGAAGTGCAAGAAATAATGGAACGTAAAAATATTGGCAATGCCTGTATGACATAAAGTATAAAGCTGCTTTATTGACACATGATGATAGTATAAATAATAATGATAATGTCTAATATTTAAGGTTGAGATTAAATAGAGAACAAGAAACACTAAAATTATAGACAATAATAGAAAATTAATTGGGATAGAGGCAACTATAAGTATTAAAATATTGTGAGGTCATTATATTATTTGGCAGAAGAGATAATAAAGGCTATTTTTTAAGAATTGAAAATATAAGGTAAATTTCCAAAAGTAATGATGAAGAATGTATTATTATTAATTTTCATAGATTTTAAAAATCAATCAAATGAAAGCACAAGAAAGAAAAAATGAGAAAAAGGAAGCATAAGAGTATATGACAGAAAGCACAAAATAAGAAAGTAGAAAAATACAAATGTACTAATACTTATGGTAAATGTAAGTGAATTAAATTATTAAACTCACCAATTAATATATTAATACTTCCAGATTGCATAAAAGGCTAATAATATTCAGTGATATTCTTTGTGAGGCACAGTTTTCCAAAGTTTTGCTTAAAATATAAACACAAATAAATACTGTAATGTAAAGGATAGGAAAATGACATACCAGACAAATTCCAGCCTTAAAGAAGCTGACATAGAAATAATAATCTCAGACTTTCAGCACTTCCAAGGACGGAAGTGACTTTGGGACAATGGAAATGTTTTAACTTACTGGGAATAATGAACAACTCTTAACCTGATCCACCTGGTGAAGTTGTCTGAAATAGATAACGCACAATGAGAGACCTATAGTGCTTCTTCAGTTCACAAACACTTTGGTTTGCAAACAGAAGCATTTGTTGAAATTTTGCTTCCATTCCTGAATACTGCTTTGGTTGATGAACCAGACTGTGGCCATCTTTCCCAGCAAACAGGAATGTGGTCATCTTCTCCAGCATCATGGAGCCAATTAAATTCATGAACCAAGGCACCACTGTATGCTTTTCATTTTGCTTTATCTATTGAAGGCAGTTTCATCAGATAGATACAGGTTTAGAATTGTTAATTATTCCCAGTGAAGAAAAAATTCAAATCCACTGTTATGGTGGGAGATTTAAACTCTTCTTGTTTCAATGTGGTTCTGTTAATCTGAACACCATA
Source organism: Hydrochoerus hydrochaeris (assembly GCA_004027455.1). Classification (NCBI taxonomy): domain Eukaryota; kingdom Metazoa; phylum Chordata; class Mammalia; order Rodentia; family Hydrochaeridae; genus Hydrochoerus; species Hydrochoerus hydrochaeris. The sequence goes on from PVLA01010218.1 coordinate 55,375, forward strand.
ATCAGCAAGCTTTCTTAGTAAACCTTAGAGAGCTTCACACTCAACAATTATGGAATATCTATTCTTTGTGAGGCACCATAAAAATATATATAGACTTCCAACCACACGTTCTGGGACAGAAGGTAGTGAAACTGATGTAAAAGTTAGATCTCTCCAACATTTAGGTAAGTGGTTATAAATAGCACATGAGTAAAGGAGAGATCTTAATAAAAATTTAAAAACACTTGGCATTGGATAGTAACTAAAGTGCGGGTGTCAGTTTGTCAGCTGGAGTCATCTAAGAAGCCAACCCCACAGAACTAGATCCCCCAGGGATAAACCAGGGAGGGTAAAAAAGGAAGGAGCCAGCACAGTGGGCTGCAGGAGCCTTTAGGCTGGGTGCAGGGCTCACACCTGGGAGAAAAGGAAAAGTAGGAGGAAGATGAAGGAGGGAGAGCTTCAGATGGTTCTGTGGGTTGTAGGGTCCCCAAGCCAAGAGGCTGGCAGGGCCCTGTTCTGATACCCTGGCTACACTCAACCATTGCCTGAGTCCATGTTAGGAAGCTGCAGGGTCTGCTCTGGAAGCCTGAAGGAACTGTAAAGGAATGTACAGAGCCAATGGTGAAGACTGGAGCTCCTCATCTGAAAACAGGAAGGCTTCCTTCTTCTTTCTCTTTTTATTCTATCCAGGTCACAAACCATTGGTTGGGGCCACCCACGTCTGGCATGATTCTTCCTTGCTTAGTGTGGGACCTCTCTGTCAGTCTTCCACAGTCTCACTCAGAGTTCACTAACCTGTTAGGTGTTCTTACTCAAGTTGACATTATTATTAACAACCACACAATTATTTCTAACCATTTTTATTTGAGCCCCCAACATGTCTAATGTTTCAGCCTATTGAGTGGTAGAAAGTTCCAGGGTTTAATCTCTCGCAATCTTCCTGTTAGATAGGTGATGGTAGATAGGTAATGGAAATTTTTCTTGGGGATGAAGAAGGGATCCCAGAGATTCACATGAAACTTTCCATTTGTGCACCCAGGACTTCACACTGTGCACTTTTCATGTATTTTTTGAAACCATAATACAGCAAGTCATACTTATTGAGGAATGAGTCCAGTCATTTTGGGCACCAAAACACTGTGGCTGGCCTTCCCTTTTCCCTGGCCACTGCAATTAATTCCTAGAGTACAGTTTCTAAAGACTCTGATGATGGTGATATTTGTCTCCAAAATTCACTGGTTTCCCTCCAGTTTCAGTGCAGTGCCATCTCCTGATGGTGCCTCTCAGGTCTCTTCATGATGCCTGCACAACCTGTGGTCTGTAGGAAGGTAGAAGTTACATTTTACTTCATTAAATCATCTGAAAGATCCCAAAATCTCTGTTGTTTTTTGCATGAGTTGGGTGGTCCTTGAGAGATTGGCGGTCTTTAACTACTTCCTGTCTCCCCTTAGTGTCTCCAGGCCTCACTTCTACTCCAGTGAAAAATAGGGAAGTGGAGTGAGACGCTCAGAGCCAAAGGCCCCTAGCAGAGAATGAGAAAGTTAGGTCCAGAGCAGAATGAGGAAGTCAGAAGTGAAAGTAGTGCAAAGCAAAGGTTTTATTTACTTGGCTGAATGCAGGAGAATCATCTACCTTGCAACAGCAGGTGGAATTTGACTAAATTAATTGCCCAATGGTCAGGGAACCATCCTACTCCTACTTATAGAGAGAGATAAGCTGGTTTCTAAAAATAACTGTTTCACTGATTTGTACCATCTAAGCCAGTCACGTGGGTGCCATTTGCAGGCCACAGGGAGGAGAACAAGAATGCAGCCACTTCCTGTGAGTCAGCACCATGCCTGGGCCACAGAGAGAAGAACCAATGCCAGCCACTTCCGTTGCATGGGTGGGCTGGAAGACATGAAGAGGCAAGGTCCCTCCCACCCCCACCCTATGAGTGACCAGCAGATCTGGAGAAATCCAGGCAGAAATGATAGCTATTGAAGTAAAAAACAATGTAATGCTTGTAGTGTTTAGTGTTTCATTGACTTTGCAGGCCTAAAACTGGTAATCTGATCATCTATTTAGAGGATAACTATATGAAGTATTGCATCTGTGGGGGATCACCTTCTGAAGGTGGTAGCCATTGTAAATTCTCTATTATTTTGTTTTAAAGTCATGTATCATTTTCATTGCTTTTTTTGGGGTTTGGTTTTATTCTGTTTTGTCTTGTTTAATTTTATTTGATGGCATGGGCAGCTATTTTAAAGATAACAAGATATATTATGGTAGGTATTTGGATTTACTATTATCTTGTTTTGAAATCCTGTATTGCATTCGTTTTTTGTTTTTATTGGTTCTATTTTGTTTGATTTTCCTATATCTAATAGTATGGGCAGCTATTTTGAAGACAACAAGATAGGAATGGTAGTCATTGTTTATTTCCTATTACCTTGTTTTGAAACCCTGTATCACTTACACTGTTTTATTTTGCTTGGTTTTATTCTCTTTAAAATAAAACCTTTTTAAAAAGAAATATATATATATATATATATATATATATATATATATATACAAACACAAGATAACTAAGGTAATTATATTGCTAATTTCTATTAATTCATTGAAAAGAGCAATTTATGCTTATATTGTTTGATCAACTTTGCATGTCTATATCTTGTAACCTGAGCAACTACTTTAAGATAACAATACCTATTATATTGACCACTATTAATTATCTTGTTTTGAAACTATGTATCATTTTTAACTTTTTTCTCTTTAAAATTAAAAAAATAGAAAATAAAATCTAAGCCAATCAGGGTCTTATTAGCCTTTGTTTCTGGTTTGAGGAAAAGGTCAGGGGCTAATGGGACACAAAGTGAATACATGCAATAATTTTACAAGAGTTAACCTCCTCGAGTGCCTATTGTACAAAAGCTTGTGATAGGGCTGGGGATTTAGCTCAGCGGTATAAGCGCCTGCCTTGCAAGTGCATATTCATGAATTTGATCCCCAGTAAAAAAAAAAAAAAAAAAAGCTTATGATAAATACACAACCACTGGCCACCCAGGCCTTGTCCTGTATCATCCCTACCTCCAGTCCCCTCTAACCATCCATCTTGTACTATTGCTGTCAATTTTTTTGTTTTTTTGGTACAGGGAATCAAACTCAGGACCTCATGCTTGCCAGGCAGGTGCTGTGCCACTGAATTATACCCCTGGCCCTCTCAATGTTGCATAGTGTTCTTAGTTAAGAAATTACTTCAGTTTTTACCCAACAGTCTCTTTGATCTTCCTGGAACTCAATCATCTTTGAGATCTGGACAAGGAGACAAAGCAGGGTACAGAAATCATGCTTTGCTCTTCACATCTACTCCAGGAGTTTCTTAATGGGGCAAGCTGCTTGTGCCTGGCTTCTCTTCCATTTCCATGGATGAGTCCTGTCCCAGGGCATGCACTGGTCCTTAGGAAAACAGATTTCTTTTGAACTTATCACTCCAGTTTACTGGATATAAATGTCAGAATCTCAGATTTTTCCTTTGATTCTTTATCTCCTTTTCTTTCTTTTACCCTCTCTGTCTTTTCTTTATCATCATCTCCTCATCATCAAATTATTTCATGTATATCTGAGAAATCATCTACTAAAAGAACTGAAGTACTTAACATTAATGAACAATGATAAAAAATAACAAAAATATTTTTTATTTATGGAAAAAAGTAAAACAAAATTTCATAATAAAGTAATAGGAGAATAACAATAGTTAATATATTGTTGTCTTTAAAGTAGTTATTCAGAATATAAGATATGGGCATAAAAAATTCTCCAATCAATATCAGCACAAACCTTCCTTTTCAACGAACTAAGCGTCATTAGTATAACTAACTTTCACTTTTTCCCTTTCTTTCTTTCTCCTTTCCCCTCTCCCTTGTCTTAATTCCTTTTTCTTTTGAACAATTTCTTACCATTTCATAATATCTATTGTACATTTTAGACCTTATTTACTCTTTCAGTTTCTCATACCAGGGAGACAATATAATGTTTATACAGGAGACTTATTTTTTTCACTTTGGAGTATGATCTCAAGTTGCATCTACTTACCTATAAAGGTCTCAGGTTTATCCTTCTTTATGCCTGAATAGTACTCAATCATGTAAAAAGACTATATCTTTTTAAAAATTTTTTATTTTATAGAGAATAAAACAAAAGAGATCAGAACAAAGCAAATCAGAACAGAACAATGCAAGCAACACAGCACTTCACAACAAGACAACCGGATATAAACAGTAGCTACCATAATGTCTCTTTTCTTCGACATAGTTTAGTATACTTTCACACAAAATAATATCAAACATAACAAAATAGTATAAAACCATTAAAAAGGATGAAAGCATTACAGGACTTCAAAACCAAATAACAGGAAATGAACAAGGGCTACTATAATACCTCATTTTCCTCAAAAAATTTGTGTATAGCATCATACATAATAAAATCAAATAAAACACAACAGGATAGAACCAGTCAAAACAGAAGGACAAAAGCATGGTAGGACTTCAAAACAAGATGATAGTAAATCAGCAATGGCTGTCATAATGTCTTGTTTTCTTCAGAATAGCTGTTTATACCATCACATATAATAAAATCCAACAAAACAGAATAAAACCAATTAAACCAATGACTGAAAGCATTATAAGACTTCAAAGCAATATAATAGGAAACCATGATTACCATAAAATTAAAAATAGGTGCCTCTTCCATCTGACAGCATAAAATCTAATAAAACAAGACAGAACAAAACCAAACCTAACAAAATTGTGTAAACAATGCAGGAGTTCAAGATAAGTCAACAAGAAATTGACAGTAGTTTCCACCTTGCCCTCCCAAGTGTTTCCTCCCCTTTACTCTTACATTAACTATATTTCTTTTGGGTCCCATTAACTCCTTCTGTTTCTTATGCTAGGATTCATTGTTTTGGCCATGAACATGATGTCCAGTTGCATCCATTTACATACAGGATCCTTGAGATTATTCTACTTTATATCTGGGTAGATTTCCACTGCATGAAAATACCATATCTTTCTTATCCAGTTGATGGGCAAGTTAGTCTTGATTTTTTTTTTTGGTTTCCTATCACATGGAACAATTGTTTTCTCTCCTTTGATTTTCAGCCTATGGACTTGCTTTCTAGTTAGATGTGTTTCTTGTATACTGTATATCAATGGATCTTGTTTCTTGATTCACTCTCCCTGTGTTTCTTTTTATTGCTGACCTGATGCCATCTACATTAATGGTTACAACCAGCATATATTGGTTTTGTCTCTAACCTGCTCTCCTCCTGTTGTTGGCCCTCCACTTTTCCCCTTCATTCAATTGCCTGTCTTGTTTGGCAATCTTATTTTGCTGCTGTTCCTGGAACCACAGTCATCTTTATCTCTCTCTAGGATATTCTTTAGCACTCTCTGTAGGGTTGGTTTGGTAGTCATGAATTCCTTCAGTTATTCTTTGTCATGAAAGTATCTTATTTTCCCATCAAATTTTGAAAGATAGGTTTTGCTGGGTAGATCAATCTGGGTTGGAAGTTGTTTTCTTTCAGGGTTTGAAACACTTCAAATTCTTCTTGACTTGATGGTTTGTGTTGACAAGTCTGCTGTGAACCTGATTGGTTTTCCTTTATAGGTGATCTGTCTCTTTTCTCTAACAGCTTTTAATATTCTGTTCTTGTGCTGAATTTCCAGGATCTTGATTATTATATGTCTGGGTGTGGATTTACTTTGGTTACGGCTAGTTGGGGTCGTCACTTATCTGCATGCCAGATCTGTTTCCTATGTTTGGGAAATTTTCTTCTATTACTTCTGTGAATATCCTTTTAATTTCATTTGTGTTGACTCCTGCTTCTTCACCTATGCCTATCACTCTTAAATTATGCTTCTTTGCATTATCTTATAGCCATTGACTTGTTATTTCCTGATTCCATGTTATTTTTAAGAGATCTTTCCTTTCATGATCACTAGCTGCAATCCTGTCTTCAAGGTTTGAAAGTCTTATCTTTAGTCTCTTTCAAGTGGTTTTGTAGCTTTCAATTGAATTTTTAATTTCCTGTATCTCTCTTTGAATCTGTTTCATGCATTGTAATTCCTTTCTACATTTATTCAAGGTTTGCGTCATTTTCCTATGCTCCTCTTTATTGTCTATGTCATCTTTAGACCTGCTGAACCATTCTTTCAGTATGTCTGTGATTTCTTCTTTTACCTGAGACATTATTTCTGATTTGACTCCTTTTACACTCTCATGAAGTTGTTTCCTTACTTCAGTTGCTATCCTCTTAGAGATTTCAGGTGTGTGACTTCCATTTTCTTCCATGACCATATCTCCCAGACTTGTTGTGTGTGGGCTAGAGGTCTGAGTTTGCCTTTTGCTCCTTTGTCTTGACATTCTCCTGGGTTCCTCCCAATAAGCTGGTTGTGGGGTCCCAGGCATTTCCCATGTTGGCTGCCCCTAAGTAGTGTAGGGGGATGGGACAGGCTCCTGGGTTCCTCTAATTCCAGATTTACAGGGAAGTAGCAAGGTGTGAAGCAGGCTTCTCCAGACCTGTGCAGCTACAATGGGGATTTGCTGATGATCAGGGGTGCATGTAGGTGGGGCTGCTTCTCTCAGCCTGTGTGTCTACACATGGACTCCCATGATGGTGGCAGACACAAGGGGTGTGTTTGTCTGATTCTGCTAGTGGATGATGGCTGTCTGAGGGAACCAAGGGCCTCAAATGGTGGCCTTCTGATGCCAATGGCTTACATGGCTGTGTGTCCCTGCTCCTGCTGTCTGCTTGCAGGAAGGAGCCTTCTGATGGCAGCTCCCTGAAGGTGAAGGTGGATCTGTTGGTTTTCTTTGCCCATACTGGCTGCCTGTAGGACGTGGCCTTTTGGTGGCAGCACACAGCGGGCAGAGGTGGATCTGTCTGTCTCCTTTGGCCCATGCTAGGCTTGCAGAGGAAAGGGCCTTCTGGTGGTGGCACCCATCAGGCAGAGGCAGATCTCCTGGTTCTCTCTGCCAATGCTGGGTATGCAGAGGAAGGGCCTTCTGGTGGTGGCACCCGGCAGGCAGAGGAAGATCTTCTCCTGGTTCTCTCTACCCGTGATGGGCATGCAGAGGAAAGCAACCACATCTTTTTTATCCATTCCTCAGTTGATGGATATTTGGGTTGTTTCCAAGACTTAGCTATTACAAACTGTGTTGCTGTAAATTTAAGTTCACGTATCTCATGTGGTATATTTGTAATTCTTCTGGGAAGATACTCAGAAGGGGAAGAGCTAGGTGAAATGGGACCTCTAATCCTAGCTTTCTGAGGAATCTCCACAATGATTTCCATAGTGGTTGTACCAGTCTACACTCTCACCAATAGTGGAGAAAGGTTCCTTTTACCCCAAAGTCCCACCAACATTTGTTATTGGTTGATTTCTTGATGACAGTCATTCTTCCTAGGTGAGATGAAATCTCAGTATTGTTTTAATTTGCATCTCTTGAATGACCAATGATATTGAACACTTTTCCATATTTTTATTTGCTATTTGTATTTATTCTTCTGAGAAGTGCATTTTCATCTCAGATATCCATTTTTGGATTGGGTCATTGAATTTAAGGGGCCTGAATTTTTCAATTCTTTGTATGTTCTAGATAGAAGTCCTTTGTCTGAGGGACAGTTGGCTCTGACTGCACAAGACTATCCTGGTTCAGGTCAGGCTTCAGTCTCCATCTGCTGGTTCTATGGGGCCTCTTGGGGAACAGTGTCCCAATGTGAAGGGCCTTGCTCTGCCTGGCTGCATGGTGCAGGCTTTACTACTTTAGACTCTACTAAAATCTGCTCTAAGCCACATGCTCAATGAAAAAGAAAAGAAATCAATAGATATTAATGCAGTCACACTCTTTGACTGAAAGAAGAAATGCAAGTGTAAAAAAGGTTTCCTGCATCTCTCACTCTGTCTCCTGAGAGAGAAGGTCACCCACAGGAGGTCATGGCATTGCCTTTGGGAAAACATGCAGGAATGAGCCCCAAAGTGCCATCAGGAATGGTCTCATGACATTATTGTTTTCCTAAAAGGCCTTCAGTACATTTCAAGTAACAATGCAAGTCGAGGCAAGATGAAAAATTATTGATGTTTTATTGTTTAACTTTTTTACTGTCTCTTGGTTCTCTGTTCACCCTTTCTGGTTTTTAAATCTAATACAGTTCCTATATCTGTCACACTTTTTTTCTGTGAGTAGTTAAAAAATGAACATGGGCAAATTCCCACCTCAAATATCTCAGCATTTATTGGAAGAGAATTTTCATTTGTCTGGCAAGAGTTAATTGGAGGCAGTGAGCAAGAGATAATCCGGTCACTAAGAGGGTGCTCCATGTGATGTATTCATGGTTCCTACAGGGAGGATGAACATTCATGGGATGGTGACATGAGGGCCTGTGTTTGAAAGAAGTCTAGTAAGTGAACTCCGGGATTGAAAGAAGAAAAAAGACAGTACACAGCTTTAGAAAAATAGAGATATGTGAAGAACTAGCATTGGGGGTGGTCCAGGAAAGCAGAAGCATCAGAGTTTGGAGGGCAGAAGGAGGGACAAGAGAAAGAAAATGTATCATCTCTCTACCATTGAAGGGAACCACACCCAGCTGACCTCAGCGAGTATCAGCCAGAACTTCCCACAGTGTCCCCCACCTTCCTTCCTACTCATGCTAAGAAGAGCAGGAGCTCACTGGGGCCACTGACTTTGTGGATTGACCTTGTGAGAGATGCGTTCCTCTCCATCAAGGGCAGTAGTGCTTTTTATAAACTGCAACGACACAAAGCACATTCCAAGAAGATAAAGATTAGCAGGATCTGCACAGACGATAGCACTTCACTCCTTAGTTGGAAGCACCTCATTTCATGTTATTTAAAAATAAGATGAGCAATGTGAATGATAATAAATGAGAAAACTTAAAGTAGAGAACATTATATAACATAATAAAATTGACTAAAATGGAATTAGAATGTCAAAGAACTCTGTGTAACATAGAAGTTAAACTAGTATTTAAAACTCTTTCTACCAAGAAAACCTCTAGTCCAACTGATTTTAGGTGAATTCTAGAAAATATTTAGATTTATGAAAATCATGTATAAAATTTCTTTTAGAAAATATTTACATTTATGAAAATCATGTATAAAATGTCTTTTAGAAAGTATAGACTGGCAAAGCATTTTCTACCTCATTTTATAAGCATATATATCATTATGAATGTATGTTGCTTGTAACATAAATAATACATACTTTATAATACCTTTCTTCTGCATAAATATATGTATACATGCAGTATGTATAAGCTTTAGTTTTCAAGCCAGACAAAGAATAGTATGGAAAAACATACAGCTACCTCACTCAGGAACATAGATGTTAATAAAATGCCATCATTATGGCACACCCAAATGTGTGTCTCATTAGCATAAGTAAAATTTCACACAGCATAATATGATTTTTGAAACTCATAAACAATATATTGCTTGGAAATGTGTACATTCATTGAAGAAAACATGTAGCTCATGATTGCCTCTCTAGAAGATAGAGAAAGATGGTCTCTTAGGGCACTTGGCAGCCATTCAGTGTTTGATGATCACTCTTTGATAATTTGAATTTCTTTCTTTACTTTTCTTTCTTTTTTCTTTTTTCTTTTGGCGGTACTGGGCCAATTTAGGGTCTTTACACCAACAATGTCTGCAGACCTTTTATTTCTTATTTTGAGATAAGATCTGGATAAGTTGCTGAGTTGCATAGGCTTAGCTTGAATGTGTTTGGTTTGTTTGTTTGTTTGTTTTGAGACAGCATTTTGCCATGTAGTTCAGTCTGGCCTTGAGTTCACATTGTAGCACAGGCTGGCCTTGAACTCATGGGATGTTCCTGCCTTAGCCTCCCGAGTGCTGGATTACAGGTACCCAGCTTTGTACCACCACACCAGGCTTTGGTTTGAACTCCTCAACATTCTTGCCTCAACATTTAAGAATGCTTCGATTCTATAGGACTGTGCCACTCTACCTAGCTTGATGTTATTTTTGTAGCATTAAGAACATGTAGAGTGGAAAGGATCTCCAAAATACACAAGTCTGTTTTTTCTTTTACTCATAAACAAAGCAGGCTCAGAATTACTGTATAGTTTATGTATAGCAACAAAACTTTGGTTACTGTTCTTTCCAATAGTGAACTCTGATACAAGTTGAATGAATGTTCTGATTGGAGTTTTTATCATTAGGTATGAAATCCTTATGCAGACATTAAACAATAATACCATTACACTAGCACTCACATTTTAAATCTGCTTTTCAGAATTATTTTTAACAATGAAGCATGAACAGCTATCATTAAAGGCTTATTATGTATTTCTGAATTCTTTTCATATACTATCAACTAATTTAATATATGGTCTTGTTAACTTTAGAACCAAAGTTTATTCTTGGGCAACATTTTCCTGGTTATATTATAATTTTCTGTGATATGATTGCTGTGATACAGTGATTTTATTGGCAGAAACATTTAAAAAGATTTCCTACAGGAATCTGAAGAAGCC
>PVLA01010219.1:0-65783 GCA_004027455.1 Hydrochoerus hydrochaeris
AAGGAATGTCCTTCCATTTTCCAATATCCTCTTCAATCTCCTTTTTTAGTGTAGTATAATTTTCAACATATAGGACTTTTACATTTTTAGTTAGGTTGATTCCTAAGTATTTCATTTTTTTAGATTTTATTGTAAAGGGTGATATTTCCATAATATCTCTCTCAGTGAGTTTTTGTTTGTGTACAGGAATGCTATTGATTGTTGAGCATTGACTTTGTATCCAGCTACACTACTGAACTTGTTTATTACCTCTAACAGTCTTTTAATGTAGTTTTTTGGGTCTTCTATATAGAGAATCATGTCATCTGCAAATAGTGATAATTTAATTTCTTCCTTTCCTATCTTTACCTTTTATTTCTCTCTCTTGTCTGATTGCCCTCGCTAGTGTTTCCAGAACTATGTGGAAAAGGAGTGGTGAGAGTGGACATCCTTGTCTTGTTCCTGATTTTAAAGTGAAAGCTTTCAGTTGTTGTCCATTTAGTATAATGTTGGCTGTGGGTTTGTCATAGATGGCTTTCATAAGGTTGAGATAGACACCTTGTATTCCGAGTTTCTGGAGTGTTTTTATCATGAACATGTGTTGGACTTTGTTGAAAGCTTTTTCTGCATCTATTGAGATGACCATGTGGTTTTTGTTTTTGGCTCTGTTGATGTGGTGTATTGCGTTTACTGATTTGCGTATGTTAAACTATCCCTGCCTTCTTGGAATGAACACCACGTGGTCATGATGTATAATCTTCTTGATGATTTGCTGCATTCTATTTGCCAGTATTTGTTGAGAATCTTTGCATCAATGTTCATTAGTGATATTGGCCTATAGTTCTCTTTTTTGGTTGCATCTTTCTCTGGTTTTGGTATCAGAGTAATACTTGCCTCCAGGAATGATTTAGGGAGGATTGATTTTTTCTCAATTTCATTGAAGAGTTTAAGGAGTACTGGCATCAGATCTTCTCTAAATTTCTTGTAGAATTCAGCTGTGAATCCATCAGGACCTGGACGTTTTTCTGTTGGTATGTTTTAAATTACATTTTCAATTTCAATAGCTGATATTGGGTTTTTCAAAGTTGCTATATCTTCTTGGTTGAGCTTTGGTAGTTCATAGGTTTCTAGAAACCTGTCCATTTCCTCTGTGTTTTCCACTTTATGTGAGTAGAGATTTTCAAAGTAGGTATTCATGATCTTTTGAATTTCCATGAGATCTGTAGTAATTTCCCCCTTTTCAGTTCTTATTGCATGAATTTGGGTTTTTTCTTTCTTTCTCTTGATAAGGTTAGCTAGGGGTTTGTCAACTTTGTTGATTCTCTCAAAAAAACAGCTTTTTGATTCATTAATTCTTTGTATTTTTTTTACTTTCAATTGCATTGATTTCTGCTCTAATCTTTACAATTTCCTCTCTTCTATGAGCTTTGGGTTTAGCTTGCTCTTATTTTTCTAGAAGCTTGAGATTGAGCATTAGGTTGTTTTTTTTGTGCTCATTCTGTTTTCTTGATATGACAGTTTATTGCTATATATTTGGCTCTTAAGACCGCTTTCATTGCATCCCACAGATTACAGTATGTTGTTTCTATATTTTCATTGAATTGTAGGTATTGTTTTATTTCTTCTTTAAGTTCATCTGCAGCCCACTGATTGTCCAAAAGGCTGTTATTTAATTTCCATGTATTTATATAGGTTTTACAATTTCTTTTGTCATTAATTTCCAATTTCACTTCACTATGGTCAGGTATTATGAATGGCATTGTTTCAATAACTTTGCATTTACTCAAGAATGTTTTACGGGATAATATATGGTCTATTTTGGAGAGTGTCCCATGTGCAGCTGAGAAGGTGTATTCTGATGTGGTTGGATGGAACACTCTGTAAACATCTACTAAGTCCAATTGCTCACAGGTATGATTCAGTTCTGTTTTTCTTTGCTGACTTTTTGTCTAGTTGATCTATCTCTTTGTGACAATGGGCTGTTAAAATCTCCTGTTACAACTGTGTTCTTGTGTATTTGGTTTTTCATGTCCATTAGTATCTCTTATATAGTTGGGTGCTCCTATATTTGGTGCATATATATTCATAATTGTTAGTTCTTCCTCTTGAATTTTACCACTAACAAATATGTAGTGACCTTCTCTATCTCTTTTAATCATTTTAGGTTTGAAGTGCACATTGTCTGCAAGTAGAATAGATACCCCTGCTTTTTTCTGGGTTCCTGTTGCATGGAATACAGTTTTCTATCCTTTGACTTTTAATCTATGAGCTTCCTTTTGGGTCAGATGTGTTTCTTGTATACAGCATATTGTGGGGCCCTGTTTCTTGACCCATTCTGTCAATCTATTTCTTTTTATAGGTGAATTGAGGCTATTTATATTTATGGATAGCACTGATATGTACTGGCTCAACTTTCCCATGTTATGTTCCAATTGTTTCTTTCTGCTTTTCCTCTTATTTAATTGCTTATCCTACCTGGACATTTCTTTCTGTTGTTGTTTTGGGGATTGTGGTCATTTTTATCTCTGTCTAGTATGTCTTTCAGTATTCTTTCTAGGGTTGGTTTGGTGGACATGAATTTCCTCAATTGCTCTTTGTCATGGAAGTATCTTGTTTCTCCATTAAATTTGAATGAAAGTTTTGCTGGGTACATCAGTCTGGGTTGAAGTTTGTTTTCTTTCAGGGCTTGAAATACCTCACTCCAAGCTCTTCTTGACTTGAGGGTTTGTGCTGAAAAGTCTTTCGTGATTCTAATGGGCTTTCCTTGATAGGTGAGTTGTGTCTTCTCTCTGACAGCTTTTACTATTCTGTTTTTATGCTGTATGTGTGAGATCTTATTATGTGTGTGGGTGTGGATTTATGTTGATTGTGACTGTTTGGTGTTCTATATGCCTCACTTATCTGCATATCAGATTCTTTCCCCATGTTTGGGAAATTTTCTGCTATTATTTCTGTAAATACTTTATGTATGTCATTTGCCTGCACTCCTGTATCTTCACTAATGCCCATTATTCTTATATTCTTGCTCTTGGCAACATCATGAAGCTTCTGGATTATCATTTCATGCTGCTTTGTTATTTTTAAAAGTTCTATCCTTTCCTGGTCACTAACTGTGAACCTGTCCTCGAGGTCCAAAATCCTATCCTCAGCTTCCTTTAAGCAGTTTTGCACACTTTCAATAGAATTTTTTGTTTCTTGGATGTCTCTTTGAGTTTGTTTCATGAATTCTGCTTGTTTTCTATATTGTTCATTCAAATTTTCAATCAGTTTCCCATGCTCATGTACTGTTTTCTCTATTTCTTCTTTAGCTGCATTCAACAACTCCTTTACTAAAGTTGTTATTTCTCTTTTTACATGGGAGAGTACTTCTAATTTGATTTCCTTTATAGCCTGATGCAGTTGGTTTTGTTTTATTTTACTGGCTATCTTTACAGAGATTCCTGGTGTGTTACTTTTGGGGTCCTCTATTTCAATGTCCCCTATACTTGCTTCTGGTGAACTATATGTTTGAGACTGCATTTTGCTTTTTCATTTTGTCATTTTCCCTCTGCCTGGCGTTTTCTATGTGTAGGATGGTATCACACACTCTTTTCAGGCACACCAAAGTCTTACAGTTAGTTGGAGGGGGTTTTACTACTAGCCCTATTTATCCCCTGTACACCTCTATTTTAGGGGTATACTCACCACATTGATACAGTCAATCTGGGGTAGTCCAAAGTTCACCACCTGTGAGCAAAGTTCCAAATTTTCTCACACTAACTGGATACCGCTGAGATCTTCTGCTATTCCAGCTGGGAGGGCTGGCCCATCTGTAGCAGTCCCGGTCAGCTTTCTGTCGTGGGAGGGCCTCCTTGATGTTCCCAGTGGCAGGGCATACCCACAGGGGAGGTTCAGGTTAGCCTACCCCTGAGAAGGGCTTGCACTGAGTTCCAGGTGCAGGGTAGGCCCATGGTGGAGGTTCTGGGCAGCTTACCCCTGATGCATGCCTCTGCTAAGTTCCCGGTGGCAGGGTGGGCCCACAGTGGAGGTTCCAGGCAGCTTACCTCTGATGTAGTCTTCCACTAAGTTCCCGGTGGCAGGGTGGGCCCACAGTGGAGGTCCTGGCAGCCTACCCCTGATGCAGGCTTCTGCTCAGTTCCCAGAGGCAAGGCAGGCCCATGGTGGAGATCCTGGGCAACCTATGCCTGCTGCAGGCTTCGGCTCAGCTCCCGGAGGCAGGGCAGGCCCATGGTGGAGGTTCTGGGCAGCTTATTCCTGATGCAGGCTTCTGCCTCAGTTCATGGAGGCAAGGCTGGCCCACAGTGGAGGTTCTGGGCAGCCTAAGCCTGCTGCAGGCTTCCGCTCAGTTCAGTTTTCTATTTTTTGAAATTCAGAACCATTTTTATCCTTTTGTTATGTTTTTAAAATTAAAAAATAAATTGACTTCCATCTGCAAAAAAATTTATAAGGCAATTTCAGTGAAAACACATGTAACAATGCTGTCATTTCCTAATATCTCGTTCAATGAGATTTGCATAATTATATGCTAGACAGAGAAGTAGGTATATAACAGAATATGATGAACTAG
Source organism: Hydrochoerus hydrochaeris (assembly GCA_004027455.1). Taxonomy (NCBI): domain Eukaryota; kingdom Metazoa; phylum Chordata; class Mammalia; order Rodentia; family Hydrochaeridae; genus Hydrochoerus; species Hydrochoerus hydrochaeris. Next base: position 4,547 of record PVLA01010219.1, read on the forward strand.
AATGGGTTGTGACAATAATAATATTGGAGCAGACAACAGAGAACAAAGCAGGATAATTATAGATGGGCATACAGTAACTAGAAGACTAATGAACACATATGCCACTTTGTTCACCTAGCTGGTCACTTACATACAAGTGTAGGAGATTTCTGGCATTTGTGTCTTGCACCTAGTTCTAACACTAGTATTTGAGAAAATCAATTAGTGATTCTGGGTTTTATTTTCTTTATCTGTTAGTGAGCAAGTCATTCTAGAAAGTTGGCAAGTGTTATCTAACTCTAACATACTAATAATGTATGCATTTAGAAACACAAAATTTAATTTTGTGGATTATAATTCATCTAAATAAAACAGCCAAGGGAGGGGATTCAACATGACTGAATAGAGGTGGTGTCATTTTGGAGATATGCAAAGAAAATCAATTTAAAACTTGGGTAAATGGGAGAAGGGGAGGAATATATTTCCTGATGCCAAAATCAATCTTAAATAATACACTGGTAGGTCTAAAAAAACGTAAACGTGGAACTTTATAAAGTGACAAACCAGCCCAAGGACTGCCAATGGCACTGCTGCCTGTGTGCTTAGCAAGAATAGTCCTAGAAGCTGATGAACTTCAACAGTTGGGCTAATCCAACCCACACAGAATAGATTTTGATTACAAAGCCGCTTGCCTCATTTTCCTTCCTCCACACAGAGGACACTGCAGCCAGGCAACAACTTTCACCAGCACACACAGGGATGATTGATTTGGAAATTAGCCCCTCCTCAACAAGCTATCAGCTCTGTGTGTGTGTGTGTGTGTGTGTGTGTGTGTGTGTGTGTGTGTGTGTGTGTGTGCATGTACATGCATGCATGTGTGGGTTTGGATGTCAGCAGCTAATTATAATATCTATGAACAAAAAGGTTAGAGAGTACAGTAGATGTGGTGCATGACCCCTCTTACCCTGTGACCAATGGCTTGAGAGAAGAATGCAGATACACAGGGTTTAAGCACCCTTGGGAGTTCAGTACTCAACTCACTGGAGAGGAGGTTAGAGGCAGATAGCACAACCTGGTGCTGTCATCATGGGACTGACTGAACACTTCCCTCATCACACTGCAACAAGACTTATGACAGAATAGACTTGCTAGTGGGGGTGGAATAAATTAATATGACACTGGGTGTTGGTTTCTCATAGATGGCCTTTATTATACTGAGATAAAGACAATCTATTCCAATAGACCTCCACAGTAGTTGCACCAGTCTAGAAGAGCTCAGGCCCAGATGGATTCACTGCAGAATTCTACAAGAAATACAAAGAAGACCTAATGCTGACACTTCTCAAACTGTTCAATGAAATTGAAAGGGAAGCAATTCTCCCTAAGTCATTCCTAGAAGCAAATATTACTCTAATACCAAAATCTGAGAAAGACCCAACTAAAAAAGAAAACTACAGGCCAATCACCCTAATGAACATAGATGCAAAAATTCTCAATAAAATATTGGCAAACAGGATGCAGCAAATCATCAAGAAGATTATACACCACAACCAAGTGGGATTCATCCCAGGCATGCAGGGATGGTTCAACATATGTAAATCAATAAATGTAACCCACCATATCAATAGAGCCAAAAGTAAGAATCACATGATCATTTCTATAGATGCATAAAAAGCTTTTGATAAGATCCAACACCCAATCATGATAAGAACATTTCAGAGAATTGGAATAGATGGTCTTTACCTCAATATGATAAAGGCCATCTACAACAAGCCAAGAGCCAACATCATATTAAATGGCCAAAAACTGAAAGCCTTTACCTTGAAATCAGGCACAAGACAAGGATGTCCCTTATCACTGCTCCTATTCAAATAGTACTGGAAATACTAGCCAGAGCAATTCAACAAGAGAGAGAAATAAAAGCAGTAAAGATAGGAAAAGAGGAATTTTCAATTTCATTGATAGAAATTGGGTTATTCAGCAGTTTTACATCTTTTTGATCCAGCTTTGGTGGTTCATGTTTCTAGGAATCTGTCCATTTCTTCTGTGTTATCAAACCTATGAGAGTAGAGGTTTTCAAAATAGGTGTTGATGATCTTCTGTATTTCCACAGAGTCGGTAGTGATTTCATCTTTTTCATTCCATATTGCATGAATTTGAGTCTTTTCTTTCCTTTTTTAAATTAGATTGGCTAGGGGCTTATGAATTTTATTTATTCTTTCAAAGAACCAATTCTTTGATTCATTGGTTCTTTGTATTGTTTTCCTAGTCTCTATTGCATTAATTTCTGCTCTGATCCTTATAATTTCCTCCCTTCTTTTGGTTTTGGACTTGGCTTGCTCTTCTTTTTCTAGCTGTTTGAGGTCTAGCATCAGGTTTTTTATTTGTGTTTGTTCTGTTTTCCTAATGTGGGAGCTCAGTGCAATAAATTTTCCTCTGAGGACCACTTTCATTACATCCCCCAAATTCTGGTAAGTTGTATTTGTATTTTCATTTGCTTGTAGATATTGTTTAATTTCTTCTTTAATTTCCTCTGTGACCTGTTGATTGCTCAAGAGTGTATTATTCAATTCCATGTGTATGTCGGGTTTTTGCAGTTTCTTTTATCATTAATTTCTAGTTTCATGGAACAATGATCTGATAACATGCATGGGATAATTTCAACTCTTTTGCATTTACTTAAATATGTTCTGTGGGCTAGTATATGGTCTATTTTAGAGAATGTCCTATTTACTGGTGAGAAGAATGTATATTCTGATGTTGTTGGGTTGAACACTGCGTATACATATATCAAGACCATTTGTTAGCAGGTGTGATTCAGTTCTGTTACTTCTTTGCTGATTTTCTGTCCAGTTGATTGGTCTCTTTGTGTCAATTGTGTGTTAAGGTCTCCTGTTATAATTGTGTTTTGTTTATTTGATTTTTCATTTCCATTAATACTTGCTTTGTATAGCTGGGTGCTCTGGAATTTGGTGCATATATATTTAAGATTGTTATCTCTTCCTCTTGAACTTTTCTCCTAACTAGTATGTAGTGACTTTATCTCTTTGGATCATTCTTGGTTTGAAGTTCACACTGTCTGCAAACAGAATAGCTACCCCCACTTTTTTTTTTTTTTTTAGTTCCTGTTGCATGAAGTATTGTTTTCCATCCTTTGACTTTCAGTCTATGAATTTCCTTTTGGGTTAGATGGGTTTCTTGTAGACAGCATATGGTTGGACATTGTTTCTTGATCTATTCTGCCAGTCTGTTTCTTTTAATTGATGAATTGAGGCCATTTACAGTAATGGCTATAACTGTTATGTATCATTTTATTGTTTACATGTTATCTTTCTGCTGTTGTATTTTTACCTTCTGTCTAGTTGTCTACCTTGCTTAGTGGTGTTTTCCTATGTGTATCTAGAATGTCTTTCAGTATTCTTTGCAGGGTTGGTTCGGTGATCATGAAGTTCTTCAGCTGTTCTTTGTCATGGAAGTATCTTATTTCTCCATCCATTTTGAAGGACAGTTTTGCAGGGTACATCAGTCTGGGTTGGAAGTTGCTTTCCTTTAGGATCTGAAATACTTCACTCCATGCTCTTCTTGACTTCTTTGTTTGTGTTGAGAACTCTTCTGTGATTCTGATAGGTTTTCCTTTGTAGGTGATCTGTCTGTTCTGTCTAACATCTTTTAATATTCTGTTCTTATGTTGAATTTCTGGGATGGTGATTATTATATGTCTGGATGTAGTTTTATTTTGGTTATGGCTGTTTGGAGCTCTATATGCTTCACTAATCTGTATGTCAATTTCCATTCTCATGTTTGGGAAGTTTTCAGCTGTTACTCCTGTAAATAGCCTCTTGATATCATTTGTGTTGTCCTCTTATTTTCATTTATCCCTATTAATCTTATGTTGTTTTTCTTTGCATCATCTTGCAACTGTTGAATTGTTATTTCCTGATTCCTTGTTATTTTTAAAAGATCTTTCCTTTCCTGTTCACTAGCTGCAATCTTATCTTCAAGGTCTGAAAATCTATCTTCACTTTCAATGAGATGGTTTTGGCAACTTTAAAAAGAATTTTTGATTTCCTGTATATCTCTTTGAATCTGCTTCATGTATTCTGTTTGTTTCTTATACTGTTTATTCAGGGATTCTATCTGTTTGCTTTGTTCCTCTAATTTTTTAGCTGTGTCTTCTTTAGATGCATTCACTATTTTTCACTACTTTTATCATTTCTTCTTTTCTCTGGGAGATAATTTCTTATTTGAGTTCCTTTATAGCTTCCCATACTTGCTTCTTTATTTCAGTTGATATCATTTCAGGTATTTCAGGCATATGACTAGTATTTTCTTCTATGTACATGGCTCTCAGGCTTTCTTGGGATGGGCTGGAGGTTTGACATTGCATTTTGGTCTTTCATTTTGTCATTTTCCTATATTTCTGGTCCCCTCCCCTATCTCAGCAACACGGGTCTGGTCCCCTGGTTGAATTAAGGTCACTAAGCATGGTCCACTCAAGCCTGTGAAACCTCTGCAGGCTAGTTCAGTGTCCTAGGGGCTGGGTGGGCACCCAAGTGCCAGAAGTGATGTCCCAAATTCTCCCCAGCCAGTGCCAGGAAGCTGGAACTCCCCTCACAGTGCATGCAAGCCTACCTCCCCTCTCTCTGCAGCAAAATATATTAATGAGGCTGTAGGGAAAATAATATCTCAGATAAAATTTTTTAAAGAAATAAATAAAATGAAGGTCTTGCTCAAAAAATCTAGAATAGTCACAGATGAAAAACACAGAAACAGAAAAAGGATGGAAATCATGAATGTCCAACATGAAAAAAAAATGTGACCCATATAACAGATTCAATTGGATATCCAAGAGATTAAAAATTCATTGAAAGTATATTCAACCAGTTGAATGAAGGCAATCACAGAACATCATGTCTAGAAGATAGGATAGTGGTTAGCAAACATGAAAAGAAAGATACTTCCAAAGTAGCAAGGGACCATGAAAAAGCAATACAACAGCTGCAAAGTGATGCAGTGAATAAATTAAGATTGATCAGAGTGAATGAAAAAGCTGTAAATAGCACAAATAATAAAAACTCTGTTCACAGAAATAATGACAGAAAACTTCCCAAACATAGAAAAAGAATTTGACATACAAATAAGTAAGGCATATAGAACTCCAATTAGCCATAAACAAAATAAATCTACAGTGAGGTATATAATAAGATTCCAGAAATTCAGCAAAATAGAAGAACATAAAAGTAATTAGAGGAAAGAAACAAATCACCTATACAGAAAAGACCATTGAAATCACAGAAGATATCTCAATACAAGTCCTTAAGACAAGGAGAGCTTGGTGTGAAGTATTTCAGATCTTGAAAGAAAACCTCCAACCCAGATGGACATATCCAACAAAGCTACTATTCAAAGTCAATACAGAAATAAGATACTTCCATGAGAAAGAACAACTGAAGAAATTCATGGCCATGAAACCAGCCCTATAAAATATTCTAAGGGTATTTTTAAAAGAAATAATAAAGGGCACAACTTCAAGAATACCAACAAAAAGAAGTCACCAGGCATGGAGAGCAATTAAACAGAGAAAAAAGATGAGAAAACAACAATGTGAAAATAGTAAGTAAGAGATAAATCAATAAATATCCATTACAACAATCAAGACAAATTGTTTTGACTCACCAATCAAAAGAAAAATACTGGCAGAATGGATCAAGAAACAAGATCTAACAATATGCTGCATAGAAGAAAAAACATTTAATTCAAAAAGAAATTCATAAACTCAAAGTCAAATGAAGGAAAAGCATACTCCATGAGATATTAGCTAAGAAAAAGCATCAGTAGCTATTCTATTTTCAGCAAATGTGAGCTTCAAGCCAAGACTGATCAAAAGGGATAAAGAAGCTCATTACACACTTGCTAAGGGAAAACTACAAGAAGAAGAGACAATTATAAAATTTCACTGCACCAAACTATGTAAAACAAATATTAATGGACATGAAAAATCAAATAAGCACTAACACAACTGTAATGAAAACTTCAATACTCCATTGTCACAAAGAGACAGATTTACTAGAGAAAAAATCAACAAAGAAAGATCAGAACTGAGTCAAATCTGTGAAAAAATAGACTTAGTAGATGTCTACAGAGTGTTCCAAACCACAGTATCAGAATATGCATTCTTTTCAGTGGCATGTGGGGACTTTTTCCAAAATGCACTATATACTAGCCCATAGAACATGTATAAGTAAATACAAAGGAATTAAAATTATCTCATGCATATTATCAGGTCATAGTGAAGTGAAATTGAAAATCAATGGCAAAAGAAACCACAAAACTACATCAGCCCATGAAAATTAAATAACACCCACCTGAACAACCAATGTGTCACGGATGATATTAAAAAAATTGAACAATATATACAATTAAATAACACTGATACAATATTCCAGAAGTTATGGTACTCAATGAAAGTAGTCCTAAAAGGGATTTAGGAAGGTGAATACTCATCTCAGGAAAACAGAAAGAACATGAATAAACAACCTAATGTTGAACCTTAAATTTCTAGAAAAATAAGAATATGTCAGGCTCATCTGAGGGAGGAAATTTTAAAGGTCAGAGAAGAAATTAATGCAATTAATACTAAAAAATGTAACTAATCAGTGAAGAGTTGGTTCTTTAAAAGCTTAAATAAAATCAATAAGCCCTTAGTCAATCTACTCAAAAGAGGAGAGAAAAGACACAGTTAGGAATGAGAAAAATGAAAGCACAACATATCCTGAAGAAACCCAGATCATCAATACCTACTTCAAGAACCTTTACTCTAATAAGATGGAAAACACAGAAAAAATGGACAGATTCCTAGATACATATGAGTTACCAACATAGAAAAGTCCAATACCTGTTGAATTCTACAGGAGATTTAGAGAAAACTTAGTACTGCTACTTCTCAAATTCTAATGAAAATGAAAGTCAAGCAACACTCAAATTCATTCCTGGAAGCATGTGTTACCCTGATACCCAAACCAAAGAAATGCCTAACTAAAAAAGAGAGCCACAGGCCAATATGCCTAATGAAGATAGATGCAAAAATCCTCCAAACAATACTTACAAACAGAATGCATCAAATCAAGAAGATTATACATGATGAACAAATAGTATATATAACAAGGATGCAGAGATGGTTTAACCTATGTAAATCAATAAATGCAATACACCATATCAACAGAGTCAAAAACAAAAACCAGATGATCATATCAATAAATGACAAAATCCAACATCCATTCATTATAAAAATACTATAGAAAATCATAATAGATGGCCTTTATCTCAATCAGATAAAAGCCATCTATAACAAACCAACAGCTAACATCATTTTAAATTATCAAAACATGAAAGTTTTCACTCAAAAATCAGAAACAATGCAGTGATGTCCACTGTCAACACTCCTATTCAATATGGTTCTATAAGCATTACCAGAAGCAATTAGACAAGAGAAGTAAATAAAAAGAATAAGGATATGAAAGGAAAACATCATAATTATTGTTTGTGAATGACATGATAATACACAAATGAGACCCAAAAAACTGTATCAGAAGACTTGTAGATTCAATAACTAATTTAGTTGCATAGCTGTATGCAAGTCAACACTCAAAAATCATAGCATTTCTGTACATAAATAACAAACTCACTGAGAGAGAAACAAGAGAAACAACATCTTTCACAATGCCATCTATAAATGAAATACTTTGTGCTAAATCTAACAAAGGAAGTAAAATACCTGTACACTGACAACTACAGCACTCTGAAAAGAAGATCAAAGAAAATGAAAACATATCATTTGCTCTTGGGTAGGAAGAACTAACATATTAAAAATTGCCATACTTCCAAAACTTTTACACAGACTAAATGTAATCACAATCAAAATGCTACTAGTATAACTCACAGAACTAGAGAAAACAATCCTAAAACTTATTTGGGACCAGAAGGACCTAAAATAGCAAAACACTTCTGTCTTACAAAACCAATGGAAGGAGCATCACTATCCCTAATTGCAAAGCTACTGAAATAAAAAGAGCATGGTATTGAAAAACAAAACCAACATGAGGATTAATGGAACATATTAGAAGTTGTGGGAATAATTTAAAACAAAATTAGACACATTATCTTTGACAAAGGTGCCAAAACACATTCACAAGAAGAAAGACAGCATTTTTAATACATAGTACAAAAAACCTGGCTTTCTTCATGCCAAAGGCTAAAATTATCCTTATCTATAATCATGCACTAAATTAAAAAAGAAATACATCAAAGATCTAAATATTAAACCAGGAACACTAAATCTGCTGGAAGAGACAAAAGCTGGAAATCTTAGATACAAGTGTAGGCAATGACTTTATGAACAAAAGCCCTACTGAATATGAAATATCACAAAAAATCAACAATGGGGATCTCATTTTATTGCTTTAGCACAGCAAAAGAAATCACCAACAGAGTGATAAGACAACATGCAGAGTGAGAAAAAAATCTTAGTCAATTGTTAGACAAAGAACTAATACCTAGAACATATAAAGAATTCAAAAAAATCAGAGCCCCTAAATTTGAAGACCCAATTCAAAAATGGGCAACTGAGATAAATATACGTGTCTCAGGTGAAGTACAGATGGAAAATAAATGTATGAAAAAGTGTTCAACATCTCTGGTCATTTGTGAGATGCAAACTAAAACACTGAGATTCCCTATCACTCCAGAAAGAATGGCTATTATCAAGAAATCAACCAATAATAAATGCTGGAAAGGTTGTGGGTAGAAAAGGATCTCTTCCACTGTTGGTGGAAGTGTAAACTGATGCATCCACTGTGGAAATCAGTATGGACATTCCTCAAAACCTAGGACTACAGGGCCCATTGGATCCAGCTATTCTCCTTATCAATATCTTCCCAAAAGAATTAAAAGCACCATATCACAGACATATATGCATGCCTATGTGTATAATAGCACAGTTTGTAACAGATAAATCTTGGAAACAACCCAAATGTCCATCATCCAATGGATGGATTTTTTAAAATGTTTGGATGTATAATGGAATACCGCTGAGTCATAAAGAAGGATAAACTTGAGGCATTTTTAGGTAAATGGATGCACCTTGAGACCATACTCAAGTGAAATGAACTAGATGCTTATGTGTAAATATCAGATTGTCTCTCTGGTGTGAGAACCTGAAAGTGTAAAGAAGGACAGAAACCAATGATAAATATTGTGCAATGGAAGAAAATTTTCAAAAGGAAAAGGGAACTATGAAGGGAGGTGGGAGGGAAGGAAAGAAAAAGAAAAATTGAGAAAAGAAGGATAAAATGATAACAAAGCTTTATAAATAAAGAGGTGAAAAGGGATAGAAGGGAGGGGAAAGGAATGGGGAAAAAAGATGAAGATATATCATATATAGGAACAAATTTCCTAGGATTAATGTGCTCATTATGTATGTCTAAATTTGTGTCAATAGGAAGCTGGGCATGGTGGCGCATGCCTCTAATCCAGAAGGCTGACACAGGAGGATCATTGTGAGTTCAAGTCTAGCCTGGCCTACAAAGTGACTTCAAGCCAGCCTGCATAATGAAGCTCAGCCTTGAAAAAGGTAAAATAAAATAAAAATATATTGTAAAAAGAAGCCATAATTGTTCATTTAAATGTTGATTTTGGGAGGAAGTTAGGAAGATGGTGGATCAATAAGCAGCCAAGGAAAAAGCCTCTCTGAGAGAAACAGCTCAGATGCTGGAATAAAGCATCCTGGAGAAGACCAGATGGAAGGAGATGGATCCTCTCAAACCCAGGAAGAAACTAAAGGGAAAAAAATTAAAAAAGAAAAAAAAAGAAAAGAAAAACATGGACAAAAGGCTGTTGCCAGATGCATTCTCACCAGAGCCAGTCCCACTGTGTAAAAAACACCACTGGAATCCAAAGACATGCAGTCACCATGGAGTTGGGGGTTGGTGAGCCAGAGGGCTTCAGCAGGAGGACTCAGTCACAGAGGGGAGTGGCAGAGTGGAGAACAGCACCAGCTCAGAGACCACAAGAACAGAATATTAAAAGCCATCAGAGAAAAGAAACAAATCACCTATAAAAGAAAACCCATCAAAATCACAACAAACTTCTCCACACAAACTATCTAATCATGAAGAGCCTGGAGTGAAGTATTCCAAGCCCTGAAAGAAAATAACCTTCTACCCAGATTGATATACCCTGCAAAACTATTGCTCAAAATTAATCAAGAAACAAGATGTTTCTATGACAAAGAGGAACTGGGGAGTTTGTAACTACCAATACAACCCTACAAAAAAATACTGAAGGACATTCTAGAGAGAGAAAAAAAATCACCAGGATTCCAGGAACAATGGCAGAGAGGCCTCAATGAATGGGGCAGACATTGGAATGAAAGGGAAAAGTAGACAACTAACAGCAGAAAAATAGCATGGCAAAGATGAGGCAGAGAAGGCTGGCCATATTTACTAACATGGATGGCCTCAATACATTAATAAAAAGAAACACAGTCAGAGTAGAGACAGGGTCCACCACCTATAAAGAAGATAGGGTCCATCAAGATGCTCTATATAAGGAATATAATTAACCTGAAAGAGGGTTTATGGAGTGAAAGTCAAAGATGAGAAAATAATGCTCTCTGTAACAGGGAACCACAAAAAAGTGAGGGTAGCTCACCCATCAGCTACAGATTGGTTGGAAAGACATAAAACTTATGTACAATGGAAAACTACTCAGCTATAAGGAAGGAAGACCTTGAGGCTCTTGTAGGTAAATGGATACCACTTGAAACCAAGCTCAGGAGTAAAAAGATTCAGAACCACTTAGTTAAATAGTAGATTGCCTCCCTAATCTAAAAACCAAGGGAATCAGTGGGATACAAAATGTACAACGTACCCTATGAAAGTGAAAGGGGAGGGAATTGTCAAAAATGGAAAGCAGAGGACGTTGTTTATCTTGTATCATGATTTGAAACTCAAATTATTTTCATTGCTCTGTTTAGTTTGGTTATATTCTGTTCCAGTTTGTCTACTTGTACTAGATTTGAGGGCATAGACAGCTTTTCCAAAGATAGCAGGATATACTACAGGAACCAGTTTTAATTTCCTGTTAACTTAATATGAAACCCTGCATTGCTTTCACTGTCATGTTTTGACTGATTTTATTTGAATCTGTTTTGTTCAATCACTGTCTTGCCTTGGCTGATTTTATTCAAATCTATTATGTTTGATAGTATCAAGCCTGAGAGTATAGGCAACTACCATGAAGACAATGAGATTCACCATACCTGTGAACAATTGGACTTAGTAGATGTTTACAGAGTGTTCCAACCAACCACATCAGAATACACATTTTTCTCAGCAGCACATGGGACATTCTCCAAAATAGACCATATATTGTCCCATAAAACATTCTTAAGTAAATGCAAAGGTATTGAAACCATCCCATGCATAATATCTGACCATAGCACACTGAAATTGGAAATCAATGGCAAAAGAAATTGGAAAACCTGCATAAATACATGGAAATTAAATAACAACCTTTTGAACAAACAGTGGGATACAGATGAAATTAAAGAAATAAAGCAATACCTACAATTCAATCAAAATACAGAAACAATATACTATAATCTGTGGGATGCAATGAAAGTGGTTTTAAGAGGGAAATATATAGAAATAAATTATCATATCAAGAAAACAGGCTTCTAGAAAAAAGAAGTGCAAGCTAAAACCAAAGCTAATAGAAGAGAGGAAATTGTAAAGAGCAGAAATCAATGCAATTGAAACTAAAAAAAACAATACAAAGAATTAATGAACCAAAAAACTGGTTTTTTGAGAGAATAAACAAAATTGACAAAACCCTAGCTAACCTTATCAAGAGAAAGAAAGAAAAAACCCAAATGCATGTAATAAGGACTGAAAAGGGGGAAATTACTATAGATCCCATGGAAATTCAAAAGATCATAAATACCTACTTTGAAAATCTGTACTCATATAGAGTGGAAAACACAGAGGAAATGGACAGATTTCAAGAAACATACAATCTACCAAAGCTCAACCAAGAAGATTTTGAGCAACCAATATCAGCTATTGAAATTGAAAACATAATTAAAAACTTACCAACAAAGAAAAGCCCAGGCCCTGATGGATTCACAGCTGAATTCTACAAGAAATTTAGAGAAGATGTGATGCCAATGCTCCTTAAACTCTTCAATGAAATTGAGAAGAAATCAACCCTCCTTAAATCATTCCAAGACAAGTATAACTCTCATACCAAAACCAGAGAAAGACCTACCCAAAAAAGATAATTATAGGCCAATCTCACTAATGAACATTGAAGCAAAAATTCTCAATAAAATACTGGCAAATAGAGTGCAGCAAATCATCAACATTGTACATCATGACCAAATGGGATTCATTCCAGGAATGCAGGGATGGTTTAACATATGTAAATCAATAAATGTAATACACCACATCAACAGAGCCAAAAGCAAAAACCACATGGTCATCTCAATAGATGCAGAAAAATTTTCTATAAATTCGAACACATGTTGATGATAAAAACCCCTCAGAAACTCCAAATACACGGTGTCTACCTCAACCTCATAAAGGCCATCTATGACCAACAATGAGCCAATATTATACTAAATGGACAACAACTGAAAGCATTCACTTTAAAATCAGGAACAAGACAAGGATGTGCACTATCACCACTCCTTTTCAATATAGTTCTTGGAACACTAACCAGGGCAATCAAACAAGAGAGAAGTAAAAGGAATAAAGATAGAAAAGGAAGAAGTTAAACTATTGCTATTTGCAGATGACATGATAATGTTTATAGAAGACCCAAAAAATTCCATTAAAAGACTACTAGATGTAATAAACAAGTCAATGCTCAGAAATCAATAGTATTCTTGTACACAAACAAACAACTCACCAAGAGAGAAATTATGGAACTATCACCCTTTACAATAACATCTAAAAAAATGAAATACTTAGGAATCAACCTAACTAAAAATGTAAAAGACCTATATGCTGAAAATTATACTACACTGAAAAAGGAGATTGAAGAAGATATTAGGAAATGGAAGGATATTCCCTGCTCTTGGTAGGAAGAACCAACATTGTGAAAATGGCCATACTCCCAAAACTGTTATACACATTTAACACAATCCCAATCAAAATACCATTGACATACTTCACAGATCTAGATAAAACACTCCTGAAATTCATTTGGAAATAGAAGAAACCTAGAATAGCAAAGGCAATTCTGAACAACAAAGGCAGAGCAGGAGGCATCTCAATTCCTGACTTGAAACAGTACTATAAAGCTACAGTGATAAAATCAGCTTGGTACTGTCAAACAAATAGACCTGAGGATCAATGGAACAGATTAGAAGATGCAAGCACAACTACAAAGACACTCAGCCACCTGATATTTGACAAAGGAGCTAAACATGTTCACTGGAAGAAGGACAGCCTATTTAATAAATGGTGCTGAAAAAATTGGCTCTCCACATACCAAAGACTGAAACTAGATCCATGCCTATCACCATGTACAAAACTAAAGTGTAAATGGATCAAAGACCTAAATATTAAAACAGAAACACTAAATCTACTGGAAGACAAGGTAGGCAAAATTCTTGGAGACATAGGGGTAGGCAGAGAATTCATGAACAAAATGCAAACTGCACGGGAAACACTTCAAAGAATCAACAAATGGGATCTCACATTATTGAAAACTTTCTACACTTCAAAAGAAATCACCAATTGAGTGAAAAGAAAACCCACAGAATGGTAAAGAATTTTAACCAGCAACCCCTCAGACAAAGGAGTTATATCCAGAACATGTAAAGAATTGAAAAACATCAAGTCCCCCAAATTCAAAGACCCTCTCCAAAAATGGACATCAAGATGAACACACAGTTCTCAGAGGAAGATATACAAATGGCAAATAAATACATGAAGAAATGTTCACCATCACTGGTCATTCGAGAAATGCAAATTAAAACAGCACTGAGATTTCACCTCACTCTGGAAAGAATAGCTGCCATCAAGAAATCAACTGATAACAAATGTTGGTGAGGCTGCGGTGGGAAAAGGAACACTGCTCCACTGTTGGTGGGAGTGTAGACTGGTGCAACTAATATGGAAATCCATATGGAGAATTCTCAGAAGACTAGTACTGGAAGCCCCATTCAATCCAACTATTCCCTTCCTGGGTATTTTCCCAGAAGAACTGACAAGTTCATATCACAGTGATATATGTGCACCCATGTTCATAGCAGCACAATTTGTAATAGCTAAATCTTGGAAACAACCAAGATGCCCATCAACTGCAGAATGGACGAAAAAGATGTGGTGTTTTTATACAATGGAATGTAACTCAGCTATAAAAAAGGATGATCTTGGAGGCCTTCATAGGTAAATGGAGACAACTTGAGACTATCCTCATTGGTGAAATAAATAAGGATCATATTTATAAATATCACATTGTGTCCCTAGTGTAAACAGTAAAAGAAATGTAAGAGTAATAAAATCTAAAATGTGTAATTGATATTATAAAAAAGAGAGGAAAAGAAAGTGCTCTAAAAGATATAACTGCATGTATGTTTAAGTGTGTAATAGAGATGACTATATTACTAAGTTTTTGTTAGATCTTTGGGCAGAACTGTTTGCAATCTCACTGTTTTAATGTCTATTATGTACCCTTTAATTTTGTAACTTGCACAACTATATCCAAGTTGACAATATGTAATTTATCAACTAGTGATCTCTTAGTGTTTTTCTTGCTCTTTTTTCTATCTTTTTTCTCTTAGAATTCTGTATTGTTGCTTTTTCTGTTTTGCTTTTTTTCTTTCTCTCTTTAAATAAAATAAAAAATGTGTAATTTCTACTGTTAAAAAACAGGAAATGCTATAAAATATATAACTGCATATATATTTAAGGGTGTAGGATTGATAACCATATTTCTAAGTTCTTGTTGGATCGATCAACAGATCTGTTTGCAGTCTCACTTTTTGAATATCCATTTTGTCTGCTTTAATTTTATACTTGAACAACTATTTCTAAAAGGACAATATGTACTTTATCAAATAGTGATTTCTACATCTTATTTTTTTTTGAAATTCTGTATTATTTATATACTTTTCTGGTTTTTTATATCTTCAAATAAAAAAGAAAAAGACAATAAGATTCACTATGATACCCATTCTGGTTTGACTATTAACCTGTTTTGAAGTCTTATAATGTCTCCACTGTTTTGTTTTTATTGTATTTGTTCTGTACTGCTATGTTCAATTTTATTGTACCTGACGATATGGGCAATTCTATTGAAGATAACAAGAAACATTGTAGATCACCTTTTATTGTGGTTTTAAATCACGTACTATGTCCATCTTTTTGCTTTGAATGACCCTATTTTTTTCTCATTTGGTTTTAATCTTTCCTAAATAAGTAAATAAATAAGTTGATTTTTTTCTTCAAAATAATGAGTTATTTATCATTTATTGAACACCAACTATACCTACAGCACTCTTTTGGGATAACAGAAGAAATCGAAATGTGAAACTAGACAACAGAAAACAATAGTTTTAAAAATTTAGAAACAAGTTTTTCCAAAACCTGAGGATGTATTTCAAACATACAGTTATTTTGATCACTTGCATTTGTAAAATTTATTATTGAAATTTTTTTCATATCAATTTCCCATATTCTTACAAGTAAAAAGATTACCTTAATTTCAAGATTTAAAAGTTTATATTGGACAGTAAAAATGATCCCACCTGATTCAAATGTAACCTAATAATTAGAACATCCTTAAAAATTATACAAGCCTATTTCTTTTACCTATATGAAATTAATCATGTAAATTCTCAGTTCATAAGCATTCATTCACTTGTGAGCAATTATTGAAAGAGGAATATGTGCTGGGCACTGTGTCTACAACCAGTAAACAAGTATGTCAAGGCCTTTGCCTTTAAAAAGCACAGTTTAGTGGCAGAGACAAAGAAATGGAACTCAGAATGATAAACATAATACCCAATATGAACACATAATATAGATGCATTGTAATAGACATGTAGCTTAATTATTCTTTTCTATGTTTAGTGATCAAAACTTGCACAGAATAAATATATTCACTGAGTTTTAAAGAATGACTTTGCTGAGAGAACAATTTTTCAACAGGGAACTGTGTATCACATAATCAGGGGAAAGTTCTAGAGTCATTATTTATACATCATGGGCTTACAGATAATTTTTTCTCTTTATCTTCTAGATTATGTCCAAATCATATATTATTTCTATAATTGCAAAATGATAGTATATCAATATTACAAAACTGTCTGTTGCTATGGCTAAAGTCATTAGCTAGAGCTAATTTTTCTCCTATTGATCAAAAGTAACAGTCAGCCTTGGGGTTCAATTCTATAACCTAGATCTCTCTACAACACTTTTTGAGATTATTTAGCAATTAAAATGATTTGGAAAGATCCATTCAACAGAGATAGTTTGTAAATGTAATTAGAGTAGTTAAGTGAAATAAGAAAGCCAGAAACAAATTTGAGTAGATTGAAGAGGTCATAGATGATAAAGAAATATGAGTCACAAGTATAAAGGAAGAGCAGCAAGAACAAGTAGAAGTAGAAGCAGGAGAGAGAAAAAGGGAGAAAGTTAAAGAAGAAAGGGAAGGAGGAAGGAAGAGAAAGGCAAGTGGAAAAAAGAGAAGGGAAAATGGAAGGAAAATAAAAGATGAATGCTGAAATGTTATATTTGTGAATATTTAAAATGAAGCATATCCTGATAACTAAGAAGAAAGTTTAAATACAAAATAACAGGTATCAAATCCATGTTCCACAGCTTACCAGCTGTGTGAACTTGCACAAAGTAGCTAATGTCTTTGTTCCTCAATCTTCAGGTGTAAAATAGGACTAACAGATACTCCATAGAGTGTTGTTTAGCAATGAGTTAACTATACAAGATAATGTTTAACTCATAGCAAAAGATATGCATTTATTATTATTATGGTTGTTATTAATTATTATTTCTAGTGGAAAGGAACTAGTTAAGACTGAATATAAAGGAAAGATAAGAAATAGCAAAGGAGCCAGGCATGGTGGTGCACACCTGTCATCCCAGTCCTGGGAGACAGGCAGGAGGATCACTGCTAGTTCAAGGCCAGCCTGGGATATATAGTGAACTCAAGACTAGCTTGAACTACTACACAGCAAGACCCTGTCTCAAAAATAAAGTGATAAAATAAAATAACATAAAAGTTTAAAAAATAGTAACAAGGTTTCTGACTGGAAGAAAAGGTAGAACACAAAGCAGAATTGGAATGATTAGCTAAACTAGGGATGCCATTAACTTCTCTTTTGGAAATTAAAGAAGGAAGAGATGCTAGCAAATATAATATATGAAGGTCTGTACTTAGGATTTACCAATAAGGCATTTCCTTCCTTTGAATGTTTTTCTATTACAAATAGAAACTATTGTTGTCTGCTAAGAGTGTGAGGAGAAAAGAAGTGCATTCAGAAAATTGAACTAAGAGAAGAATATTTAACATATC
Source organism: Hydrochoerus hydrochaeris (assembly GCA_004027455.1). Classification (NCBI taxonomy): domain Eukaryota; kingdom Metazoa; phylum Chordata; class Mammalia; order Rodentia; family Hydrochaeridae; genus Hydrochoerus; species Hydrochoerus hydrochaeris. The sequence goes on from PVLA01010219.1 coordinate 22,124, forward strand.
TGCTATGGACACTGGATATGCTTATAGTGGAAATTGCTCCAGGAACATTAATTGCTCAGATCCAGGATGGGGAACACCAATGACTGGATTTTGGGGGTTCACATGAGGTTGGTATTCCACCACAAAGTTGTGATGAAATAGAGAAGAGGAAGAAAATCTATGTTATTCTCAAAATGTTATTGAAATAATTACATAATGAATCAAGACTTAAAAGGAAAAATGAAAAAAAGAAAGTCTTAAGATTTGGTGAGGGTAGACTTATACACTGAAGAATGTGTATAAGGTGGGCAGTTAAAACTAAAAGAAGATAACATTGTGGAGAAATGATAGATTTAGGTAATTAATGACAAAGGCAACAACGCCCTAATTAGCACCTTGTTACCTTGGAAGCAAAGGTCTAATGTGAAACAAAATGGGAGGTTACTGAAGGTGAAGACAGGTGCTCACTCGACAGGCACTCTTTACTGTGACTGCTGAGGGCCTATCCCACAGCCTTGATAAAACAAAATGAGACTGTGGCCCATCTTGCATCTATGAGATGAACCACTATTCTCCTATATGATTTTACTAAAATGTGTCAGACAAATATTATTTTAACGATGTGTAGAAATATAAGTTTAAAATTTTCTAGCACTTCATATACATGTATTCTGTGACAACAATGATTTTAAATACTTTATTTACCTATTTTGGAGATGAAAATAATGGAAGCTGAGTAACTGTCCCCAGCACAAATATTCTAAATGGCTTTGATGATGCATAGTCAAATATAAATCTCTTATCCAAGAGACTATAACTCAAGTCCTAATCTATACTAGACTGTTGCTTGGAACTGAATGGTATGTAACTAGCTCATTTAGTTCATCATCATAGGAATATTACCCCCACATTATGGGTGACAAAAAACATACAGAGAAGGAAAATGAAGTCACTTTTAAATTTGAAGTTCCATCATTTTAATATCTGAATCTGTCTTTTGTGATGAATAAGTTTAATAAGCTCAATCACTCTTCATGGTTCTGGAAAAATCTAGGTCCAGACATTTCCTGGGGATTTAATAATAATATTGATAATGTCTCAGTGAACATCCTCAGAAACAGAAAAAATATCATAGAAACTTGTATACCACTAAATTTTTTGGTTAATCTTTGTTATCACACACTACAGAGTTTAATTTTTTTCTTGCACTACTTTAAAAATCATAAGATGAAAAAAAGAAATTTGATCTTGGTTCATTGAAGAAAATGGCTCTATACCCAGAATTAGATTCCTTGCTTTGCACTCTTTTGTAAGAGTGAATTAATTATCCATAAAAAGAAATGAGTAACTTCAATTCTATTTTAAAGCTTGATATACCCTCTCCAGCACTGGAAATTGAAAAGATCAATCTCTGCAATGAGTGGGAAGTTGTCTTCAAGCCATAAAAGATTTCTTTAGAATGACTATCTCAAGGAAACATGAGAGAGGGGAAAAGGTGAACAGAATGTTGAAGCAAATTGGCACTTGCCACAGACTTTCTTAGGTCATATTTTCATACTAAGAAAGAACTTGGAAGAATTTTTCCTCTGTCTCTAGATTCTAGACTCTGGAAGTTTATCATGACCCATTTCATTTAAAGCCTTCAGACTCAGAGTATATACAAGATACTGATTAGTTTTACCACCCAGAATCCATTCAGCCTGATCTATATTTGGTGACTGTTCTACATTCTTTGGCCTTGTGATACAGGTAGTGCCTCCAATTCCAAGATCAAAACTTAGATACTTGGGATCCAATCAAATACCATGTCCTTGACCCTAGAAATAGGCTCTTAGGACTCTGCTTAACTGACTGCAAAAAGGCATTTACTTTTCATCCAGAGCTGTAATTAGAAGAATGTAGGTTGGGATTATCTTGAAAACTTGAGGAAAGACTTTCTGAAAATAGTGCTAATATAGAAGGTAGATTCATTGAACAGAAAAAAGGAGGGGGGCAAAACAAAGCAAGTCAGAATGGCAACTTTTGTACATTGAATGTAGGCACACTCAAATTCTTATTCTGAGAGTTTATGTTATGCAAACCAATACATCCCTTTATTGAACAAGCCAGGTTACATAAGATTTTCTATCACAAGCAGTGATGTGAATAAGTTTTACCTGGTACAGTGACTCAGCACTATATGATTCAACCAATAGTCACTCTGAAGTGACTCAATTCAGAATCACTCTGAAGATTAATGTTGGTGGAGGGAAAACCAAGAGTGATTCCTGAGGCTAGTCTATTTGAGACTTGTGGCTTAAAATAGGCAAATCATACTCAAATTTTGAGTGATTTTGAAGATCGTCGCCTTCATTTAATAGAATTGATAGATGGTATAAATGGAAATAATGGGAATAGCAAAATGGAAGTAGTAATAGTAACATTTTGTGAAATTTTTTCACATAAAATTGTATAGTGTATGTTCAAATTCAAAAAAGTAACTATGAGATAACTGTAGTCAATAATTGGTAGCTATTATTTTCTGCTATCTGCTGATCTCCCTTCCTGTTCATTAAATTTCTCACAAGAGTTGCATCTCAATATACACTGGTCTTGCACAAAGTAGGCAATCAATAATTCCTTGTTAAATGAATAAATGAGTTAGCAATTAACCTATTCTTATGGTGGCCATAAGAATATAGCAACCATATTGTCCTCAAATAATTGGTCTTATAGTTCCAGTTCTTTTAAGAGTGTTCTTGTAAAGATGATATATTGTGTGATAACCCATTTATGTGATTTCTATTTCTTGTTTCTAAACCAATTTCTTCAGCTTTTATTTAAGTAGGATTTTGCTTAATTGATTTCCCAAAGATTCAAAGAAAATTGGGTTTGAATTTCCCTACAATTCTTTGTGTCAAATGCAAAGTAATTTTTTATCACTTAATTTACAAAAGAAAATTTGATGGAAGAGAAAAGAACCCAATTCAGACTCAAAATGACTTGAAAGTTCCAATCCTACAATTTTTCTTCTGGAGATACTGAGCAAGTGCATAATTTTATTTTCCACATTTTTTGTAAAACAAGACTAATATTTCCTACCATATAAGAACTTAGAGGTAATTAAATGAAATCATATAAGTGAAATAAGATATTTAAATTCAAGGGTCAATAACTGTGCCTAATGCTTCAAATTAATGATGAAAATATTCATCTCATCTTCCTTCCTTACAATCAACTGAAATCTTTAATGTAAAATTTATTCTTGCTTTTCAATAGTTGAAACAAGACAAGGAAGAACCTTAGATTTTCATAAAAGAGTTTATTATGAAGTAAGATAAAAAGATAGAAGGAAAGTGAAGACACATCTTACAAATGTCATTTTTTGGTCTCAAATTTCCCTGACTCTAGCCACCTCTCAAACCCACTGACCTTGTCCATCTCTTCCAAACTTATAGTGTGATTGCCTATGTGTCAGCTAAGGTTCATACTCCTATCAAGCTCCTAAAATGAAACTTTTGTAGAGGTGTATAACTAACTAGGAGTATAACTAACCCCTAATTCTGCTAATCTCCCACCATCTGTGGTTTCCCATTTCTATTTTTGTGCCTGTCAGAGAAAATGATATTTATCAGTTTATAAGTTTCTCTCCAAATTTATTATCTCCTTTACATAGAGATCTATATATAATTCATCTTTATACACAACAGACAATGATCTTTAAGAAGTAAAGGATATTTGTTTGTAGAACTGAATATGAGCACTTACTGCTCATACATTATAGAGCAAAAAATATGTCAAGCCTTGTGCAGGTGTTGTTTCACTTAGTAACCCTCAAAACAAACCAATGAACTGGATGTTACCATATTATTTTAAAATAGAGAAATCAGGCTCACCATCACTCACAGTTTCCTTACTCTATAATTTTCTAATAAGCTATGTTGCAAACTTATGCTCATTAATAAGAAAATGAGTTACAGAAATAAAATAACTATATATTTCTTCTTCTTATTATTATTTCTATGGCTTAAAAAATAACCATTGCAATGGGAAGCAAAAAAAGCCTTCATTCTGTGAGTTTGCCTAGAACTGTTGATTACCTAACAAAGAGAAACTCATTTATCAGATTCCGTGACACATAAAGTCTGATCATTCCAAGCTGCATTGGGGGAACTGTTCCTGAGACATTGGTGGAAACAAGTGTCAGCATATCAGGGAAATCTAAAGGCAAGTCATGTCCTTTATCTATTGGAGAAGAGCAGTAGTTAATCAATTTGAGCTGAGAGGTACAGGATCAAGGCTTACCAATAAAATAAGAGTACCATCATAGTCAAGCCAAGAATGAAGTACAGGCTAGTAAAAGATAAGGAAGACAAATTCAGATAACAGGACAGTAATTATAAGTGACTTTTAGCCTCAGTAAAATTAATTGAGACTGTGTTGATAGATGGCTTAGACTAAGCCCCAAATGACATTGACTGTGAGCTATAACTTTCTGGTACAGACTCAGAGAATTTCCCCGAAGTGAGTCAAATATAGATCTATTCCAATGACAATGCATAAGACGGATAGGAAATGTATCAAATGATTGATCAGATGTTTGACCACAGGGTTGCTATCATTTTTAGGAACTGAAAAGCAATTTTTACAAGAACATGAGCTTTAGACTATATCATCTAAGGCAGAAAGAGGAAGGTCACAAAGAATAGATGGTCTCAGTGGGAGGTAGTAGATTAGTTTCTGAATTATTTTTTAAATTCCTTTGTGATGGCCTATCACAGCCACCTTTGACTATTTAAGGCAACCTACATGGTGCTGCTAACATTACCATTTTCAAACACAGAGCAGCTCAAAATATTATAGGGCTCCCAATTCCCACAGGACAAAGTCCTACCCTCATTATACGAAGTTCATTGTCCTTCATGATGTGGATCAGGTTTATACTTGCAAAAATAACTCATCCATTCCCGAAACATAATCCCTTCAAAACTATCACAATGTTTATCAGGTAAAAAGGACCTAAGAAGGTCTTCCTGCTTTTTAGTGACTCCTATGTAGGCCATGCCTGCTCTTTGAAGAAAATTATTCAAGGCAGAAGAGCAATAGCACCTGAACACTCATCTGTATAGCATCATCCTGTCACCTTTTCATTATCTATATTCTCTGCCACACAGTAAGGACAGACCAGTTTGCACAAACTCCACAGCCTTATAGCTGATACTAAGCACCCATCATGTTCTCTAGGGCTTGAAGTAAACTAATAAATGTTCTAAAATCCTTGGTTAATATTATGGAGGTGGAAAGAAAGAAAAGCGCATATTGTAAGTGATAGTAATTGCTATTAAGCAGAGTAAGGGGAATAAATGCCACAGGAAAGGTATGTTGCTTTAACTTGCACAGCCAGAACAAATCTTAAAAGGGACATCTGCTATGTATAGAGAGACATTTCAGCACAGATGTCGAGAACATACTCCAGAGCCTGCCAGGATTTGGATGGCAACAAAACAGATTACTATCTTAGGAGAGTTATTGTATTCAGGAGCAAAAATGGATGAATGTAGATAATAAGCATATCTTAGAACAGACTGAAGCTCAAAGCTGAAAAAACAGTATAGAGATTCCAAAATCTGGTGTTTAAAAAGCCAAGTTGATATCCTAGCAAAATCACGTATCAGCTGTTTGTGCATATTTGTGAGTGTGTGTATAAGAGATGGAGAGCAGAGACAAAAAATGTATGTGAGAAAGAGAAACAGAGACAAAGAAACAGAATGAGAATGTGATAATGAGACACAGAAATTGTGTGGAGGGAGGAAGAAAGTGTAGAAGAAAAGAATGGAAAAAAGAAGAGATCATTGAAGCCATGAAAACATGAACTCAGATAATTAAACCAAGTAAGCCTGAGAAGCCTAAGAAAAATTTTCATTTCAGATTTAATGTATGAGACAGAATTCACCAGATATACTTTATAAATCCATTCCAGAGCTCTTGAGAACCTTCAGTTGTTCAAGAGCCAGTTATTCCAATTTCACAAAACCAAAGGATTTTAAGAAACAAGTTTAAAAATATAGCAAGCATTCATTGAATTCTCCTTCTGAAATATTACAGTTAATCAAGGCTGTGTTGACCTGTAATAAGTGTCAGGTTTATTTTTGTGACTCCTGAGAATTGGATTTTTTCTGTAAGGTGTTATTTTTTTCAATACAGACAAACCTGCTTTGAATGATTAATGTGTAGTCACAACTAGTTATTTAATAGGAATAAGATATTTCTATCTTTCAAGACTCATAGTCTTAAAAAGACACGTGTAGTTAGATACATTCATAACCAGTGAAATCGCATAGGCTGTTAGGCTCCTTTTCCTGAACTGTGAATTAGAGGAAAGAAAATTGATTGATCCCAGAATATGTAAAAGCTATGAAAAAAAGTAATCTGTGATAAAGTCTGGGTAGATCAAGTGGCTGAGTGGATGTTAGGAGAGGCAAGAAGAAAAATGACAGTCTAAAGCAAAGAAAAGGTCGGGTGACAAAATATTTCAATCCTCCTGCAAACACACTTTACCTACCAAAATGTCTATATCTCCATAAGAATATTCAACAAGAGAGTAGGAACTATTTACTGAATTCAACCATTCCAAAAGAAAAATTACAAGCTGAACGACCACAGATATCCTTTGAAGCAGTCCTAATGAACTAATCAGAGTAATAAATTGAAATAATCACAATTAACTAGTGAGAATAGATAAACGAGAGTATAAGGGTAAAGGAGCAAGAACAAAAGCAATGGACATCAAATAAAAATTGTAGTTTAAATAAGTAATTCAATACATTGGTTGAATAACAGAGTGGATATAAAGGATAAATTAGAAAGTTTAAATAACTATTGTCCCATAAGGACACCCACAAAGGGCACAGGAATAGGAAAGACAGGTATGGAAAATTTACTAACACTAGAAGAAAAGGGAAAAAAATAACAAAAGGAAACATCTTTTTAAAAAATAAACTGTAACTGAGAATATCACAGAAATATAACTGAAATTAAAAGCATAAATTCATATTAATAACAATAACACCAATGAGTTAAACTTAATTAAAAGACAGAGATAGTAGATTAATTTTTAAAAGCAAGATCTAAAAATATATTAACTGTATGATACAATTTATTTAAATTAAGTGTATCACTACAATTTAGATATATAGAATGATTACTTTCATCACAGAAAATTTGTACCAGTAAATGATCTATATAGAAAAAGAACTAACATATATCATTTATGAGATAATTTTAAGGCAATACATTGTGTAAAATTAGAAAAGGGATAGAAAAAATGTCAAATATAATCCAAACAAAAGTCATAGTTAGTAATTCTGTATTAGTCAAAATATAGTATAAAATGGAAAACACCAGAATTGTCCAAAAAAAAAGTACTTTACTTCACTGGTAAAGAAAAATTTGTATTAAAGACAGCATGATTATATAAACTTAGGGTCAATATTTATATTTATGCAAAGAAACAACAGAAACAGATGAGGCAAAGATAAAATTGTAGTTGAACATTATAATATATGCCTGCTATAACCTACAGTAGAATCAGAACTCCCCAATAAAAGACAAAATGACAAAGGTATAAATAATTCACCAAAGAAAGACCCTAAGTGGCCATAAATACAAAAAGGCATGCTAAAACCCACTAGTGACCAGAAAAATCCTTATGTTTTACTTTATTTCTCTATATTTCTTTTAGAATCCATGAATTAAGCATATATATAAATATGGGTAGATGTTAAATGTAATTTATAGTCAAAAAAGTTGAAAAACATTTCTAATATGTCATACATATATAAATTTAAAACATGTACAAACAAAATGTCATTCAATTATCTTAAAGTTTTTCATAACCAAGAACATGAATTAATTTCATCAGAGTGACTATACCATGTTGAAATGAGAAGTGAAAAAGAAGGGATGGCTAATGGAATGATAAAATAAAAGGAACACTCTTGTATAGAGAAATAATGAGTATAAACTGTGGACCAATGACTTTGATTTAACAAGCTCTGTGAACCTAATAAATATAATTTACATTTTATAGAAATGTAGAGAAAGAATCAACTAGTTGCTAATAAGTGAGTTATAAAATCTTTGCAAAGGCTAGAACAACTAAGCTGAACCTTATGGAGAAGTAGGATCATACAGATAGAGAATGCAGAAAGAAAATGGTTTCAAAGTTATGAAGCTATGCTCAAGGACACAGTCAAGATAGAGATTATCATGCTCAAGGCACTGCAAGTAGGGTACAGGGTGTAGAGTTTAAGACTTGGTGGACTGGAAGGAGCAGTCATCTGAGTCATACTTGGGGAATGAGAGGGAAATGCCAGGATGGTTTCAAGGCCAGAGTGATGGATATGTGGCAGAATGTGGCAGAACTGTAGTCTCTTCTAGGAAGCCACTGGAAACCTACAGAGAAGGTCTTTAGAATGAAATGAGCCTGGTGGCTTACGAAAGCCACATGAAGAATTTCTAAACTGTCACAAACTTACCAACATGTCAACATTCCAGAGCTGAAGTGGAGTAAAGCAGTTAAGTAAAATGAGGTTCCTGTAAAGAATGTCTCTGTCACTCTATCCAGGGTGGCATCTGCTATAACTTGAGATTAGCAATCAGCAGAAACTTTGATCAGGAAATGATTTATGTCAGCCATCATGCATCAGAGTGGCAGCCACTAATCTGTCATCAGTGTTGTATAAAAGTTTTTAATTGCCTCTGGATTATAAATAAAATGAGCACAGCATCATAGAGATAAATTGTGGGATCACTGCCAATATTCAGATTGTGTTATGAAGGACAAAGTAAAACCCCACCATCCCAGAGGATAAAAAGTTATTTTACTGATAGGAGATGTAGGAAGGAGTGTTTTAATAACGAATGGCAACATTTGTCTGATGATAAGAGCCTCAATTCAGAAAAATGTCAGATTGATGTATTCCATTTCCTGTCTTGCATTTCATCAACTGCAGAAGGTATTGATGAAAAGAGAAGAATGTAAGAAAAGGACTTGCAAATGTCAAATGTTAAAAGAAATATTCACAGGTAATCTCTTCAAATTTTCCATGTATAATGGCCACAATTTAATGTCTGCACACCTGATTTTCACCTGTCTGCCTCTGCCACTCCCCTCTCCCACTCCCTACTGCCTTCTCTACTCTAAGCCTTTATCTTCCTCTGCCCACTTGTACCTCTAACCTGCTTCTGTTGAATGATTCTTCCTGAAGCACTCAGAAAATACATGAACAATGTTTGCAGAATCCAGTCCCTACTCTTCTTAGGGTCATCCATTCATCCATTCAGTGACATCTATTCATCCATTCAATAAACATATATTGGATACCACATTCTAGATACAGATCTGGACACTTGTCACATATCATTGACAAAATCTGACAGATATATTTACCACTGTTGTGGAATTTACATTCTGAAGAAGCCCTGAACTTCACAGTTTTATGGGAACCAGTTTCTCATCAGATTTCTCAGCAAACACATATGAAGTTACCTGTAAATCCTTCCACACTAGCCCAATATTTCATTTTTGCTTGATTTTTATTTACATGTTCATTGAGGTCTTTTTTCTCTCAAGTGTTTTTGATTCTCTTGTGTATAGTCAATCTAATTCCTTGGGCTCGCATTTCTTCACACTTTTCTACAAAAATCCGTTGTTCCTCTACATCTCAACCACCGTTTCTCATAATCATTTATTTCACTTTCCAACAAAAACAATGCTGACTCTAAACTCCTCATTCCAAGGGTCCCACATCTGAGGACCACCTCTTCATCTTCCCACCCTTCTTTTCCATACTCCAATTGAAACAATGCTCTGACATCAACACTTCTAGCACATATTAGTTTTACTATCATTCTTACTATATCATGTCCTTCCTGAACTCCTCATTGAGATTTAAATATGCCATTAAATCTTCATATCACAGGTCCACATCTCTATCTTTCTAATATACATGTCTGGTCATTACACCCTAAGGGCTAGGACAGCAACCTGGATATAATCAAAACAAACATTTATTGATCACTCATTCTGTGCCAGGCTCTCCTCTAAGATGCATTAAAATGTAAGACAATTTAATCTTTACAGGTAATTTATGACATAGTGTTTTATTTTCCACTTTTTTACATGAGAAAACTACTACTTTGCAAGTTTCAACCTTCTGTTAACATAGAATTCATAACAAATAGCCTTATTTTATTGAATCTAATGTTAGTTAATAAAAATCCTAAGAGTTTAAACAACCTCTCCAAGTTCATACAGTTTTAATGATATAGACAAGGATTCAGAATTCAAACACAGAAATTTTAGTCCCCAATTCCATTTACTTAGCTACTAAGCTTCCTGCAGCATATAGGTGCTTAAGAAATATTTGCTCTTTCCACTTTGTAAACCATACATTCCTTATGATTATTGAAACTCTTTCATCCTGTTCTGCTCCAGGTTGGTTCTTCCCTTGGGAAAAAGTACTTGGTAATTTTAAAAATGCTATTATGTCTTTACCACCCCAGCATGAGTAGAGGGAAAAGAATATTTGCTGGTTGCCTCATCTACATTGCTTCATTTCACCCTTGAAAATCATTCTATGAGGTAGGCATTATGTTTATTTTAGAAATACTAGTTATAACAATAGCAATATCAAGAATTTTTGAGTCCCTACTATATTCTAGTAGAATACTTATTTACATTATTTTCAAAAAATAGATAATACTGTTATCCCCATATTGTACAAGAGGAAACTAAAGAATTAAATATTTGCCAATCATAATGATAATAAGTAAATAAAATTATATCTGTTTAGTAAATATACAATAAAGATAATTCAATCCCCAGAGAATTAGTAGTCATCTAATTTTGTGGGGAACCTCACTTACTCAAAACATTTGAGATTAGTAAGTATCAATTTATTTTGTTCACATGAAGATCATTTATTTCTGCCAAAGTGCAACAAAGTTGGTGTGAAAGCTACCATAACAGATAATTTTCAGACTCCCTTGTATTTACCCTTATTCTGGGTCTATTCCAGATCCCAAAATACTGGCCTGAATGTAACTAAATCACAACTTGGAGTCCAAAAACACAGCCAAGGACTAATCCTGAGAAGGCCCATCTTTCTCTGAGAAGATAACTTTGACAAATACAATATTGACAGGAGGAATAGACCTAGAGTCTTCTCAGAATTTTTTCTTCCTCATAAGATAAGACAGAATAATGATTATGGAGTCAGAAACATAAAATTCAAATTCTGGCTTTGTTATACATAATTATATTTGGTAACTTCATTTTTTCTCTTCAGAAAAGTATTCACTACAAAGTTATTGGGAGAGCTATTTGAGCTTAGTATTATGCATGACAAAAATAAATAAAAATAAAATTTTTTAAAAAATATTATACATGACAGCACTCTATAAACTATGTAACACTCTAAGTAAGCATCTAAGAAACTACTTGGTAGTGTCTCAAAATTCTACCTTACACAAAACTGTACTTAGTCATTAAGTCACTAAATGGCTCAAAACTTGTCAATAGTTTACTCTTGTCAAGAGCATGAATTGCAATTTAATATGACTTATAATGTCCATCATCATCTGACCCTTTCCCTTCCCTTACAAACTCTTCCCTTGCTTTTCTATGCTCTGGTCCCTCTACCCTCTACTCCTTCTTATGATTCTGAAAGGACTATAATTTTGAATATCTTCAAGCTTCTACTTAACAATTCTGCTTCCCCTTCCCTCTATTATGATTCTCTAAATTATCTTCATCATTTAAATAGCCAAAGAAACTTTCATCCTTGCTTGGAAACATTCCACGGCCTTTCTTTGTGCTCCCAGAACACCATTCTAATGTCTGCTGACTTCACAATTTATACAATATATTGTAATTATCTTCTCTGTGCTCAATGGGACTCAAGAGTTCTTTGAGACATAGATTGAGAATTTCACCCTATTATCCTTAGCACCTATTACAATTTAAAGGCACAGAAATGATATATTATAAAGACTGAATCAATAAATTAGTGATGTGCAAAACAGCTCTCCCAGAATGGAAAGGTGGAAAGAAAACCAAATATAAAAAGCCCCAGATGTTCATATCCTGGCTTTGGTCCAATTTCACACCTTAGTCAGGACTGCACCTAAATCAAAGCTAAGAATACTTGCTAAGATTAGTAATGTGGAACCAAAGTAAAGCTGTTATCTATCAAGTTAAATTTCTTCTCTCAAAAGTGTTGCAGAATTTGAAGGAATAACCAAAGTGCTAGAGTAAACTTGACCCATTAATCACTGTTGTGACAAGGAAAAAACAAAACTAAACACTGGGTATACTATCAGAAATCCTCCATTCATTTCTAAACCTAAGTCTTATTAGCCTGTACATGAAGCCTAACTTTTCTGAGTATTTGTAAGTTTCATCAACTTTTTTTTTGTTTTGTTTTTGATACTCATACAAATGCTTTATTAAAAATGTGGCAAGATATAGTCATTGCTGAGACAAAACACCTGACATTAAGGGAAGCAAGGCTTATGTAGCTCAGAGTTTGTAGAGGTTTCAGTTCAGTGTTGCCTTATTCTAAGGTAGAGCAACTTGGCAGAGCAGCAAAGGAGACGCAGTGCATGGCAGGCAGAAGGCAGCAAGACATCAAGCCACAGTGATGACTTTCTTTCTGTCCCTCATATCTTAGCCAGGCTACCCACCCTTAAAACAGATAGTGCTCACACCCTTAATTCTAGCACAGCACTATTAACCAGGGTCAGTATCACATACCCTAGATCCAGCCACCTCTTTTTTTTTCTTAACTTGTTATTTAAAAAGAAACAAAAGCATGTAAAAGGTAGAGATAATACAGAACTTCAAAAAGAAAGATAAACAATAAGAATCACTAGTTAATAAATTACATATTGTCCTTTTAGAAATAGTTATTCAAGTTACAAAATTAAAGCATACAAAGTAGATAGTCAAACAGTGAGAGTGTAAACAGCTACGCATGGATGAATCTCTACATGTGTTTCTATCCTTTCTGTATTAGAGGGAAAAAGAAAACCTAGCAAGACAAACCAAAACAAATTCCTATAAAAACATGAAACCAAAAAGTCGTGTAAAACCACAGTACAAGGTGATCTACAATAATTGCTGTGTTGTCTCTTATTATCTTCAATAGAATTGTCTATATCATCAGGAAAAAATGAATATAGTAGTATAATTGAATATTGCAGTAAATAACAATATTAGTAAAAATAAAACATTGTAGACAGTATAAAACTTCAAAGGCAGGTAATAATCAAACCAGAGTGGATATTCTAGTGAATCTTGTCATCTTCTGTGCAGTTGCCTATACTCTTGGACTAGATACTATCAATCATAACAGCTATGAATAAAATCTATCAATACAAAACAGTGATCTAACAAATCAGATTGGATTGCGATCAGTCATAGTAAAACAGTGTAGGTTTTACAGAGCTTTATATTAACTTAATAGGAAATTAAGGATGATTACCATACTACATCCTATTATTTTTGGGATTACTGTCTGTGCCTTCAAATCTATTACAGGTAGAATGACTGGAACATAATATAATACATCTAAGCAGAGTAGTGTGAGTAATGTGGGTTTTAAATCCTGGTACACTATTAACAATATAGTGTATCAAGGCCATCTATGTTAGAGATTCTAGCCATAATTCTCTGCCTCATTTCTGCTATGATATTTTTCTGCCTCTGTTTGTCTACTTTTCTCCTTCATTCTACTCCCTGAGCAACTCATAGAGGTCTTTCTGCCACTGTTCCTAAAATCCTGGTATTTTTTTTCTCTCTCTCTAGAATGTCCTTCAGTATTCTCTGTAGGGTTGGATTGGTGCTCACAAACTCCCCCAGTTCCTCTTTGTCATGGAAATATCTTGTTTCTCCATTAATTTCTAGTGACAGTTTTGCAGGGTACATCAATCTGGGCTGGAGGTTATTTTCTTTCAGGGCTTGGAATATTTTGCTCCAAGCTCTTCTTGATCTGATAGTCTGTGTCAAGAAGTCTGCTGTGATCTTGATGGGTTTTCCTTTATAGGTAATCTGTTTCTTTTCTCTGACAGCTTTTAATATTCTGTTTTTATATTGAATTTCTGGTATCTTGATTATTATATGTCTGGGTGTGGCTCGGTTTTGGTTGAAGGTGGCTGGAGTTTGATATGCCTCACATAACCAAATGTCATTTTCTTTTCCCATGCTTGGGAAGTTTTCCTTAATTATTTCAGTGAATAGCCTTTGTAATTCACCTGTATGTATTCCTGCTTCTTTGCTCACATTTCTTATTCTTAAATTGTATATTCTCTTGTCATTTTCTAGTCTTTGTATTGTTACTGCCTGTTTCCTTGTTATTTTTAAGAGATCTTTCCTTTCATGATCACACACTGCAAACTTATCGTCAAGTTTTGATAGTCCATCCTTAGTTTCTTTTAAGGTGTTTTGCCAGCTTTCAGTGGAGTTTTTAATTTCCTGGTAGTCTCTTTGAACCTGCTTCATGTATTCTGTATTTTCTTTATATTCTTTATCAAATGTTTCTCTCCTTTTTTTGTGTTCCTCCCTTCTTCTGTCTGTATCTTCCTGAGATGCTTCCTGAGAGCATTTCTTTTATTACTTTACTCATATCTTGCTTTACCTGATTTAATATTTCAGTTTTGAGCTCATCTACAAGGTCCTGAAGATATCTCTTAATGTCCATTGAAGCCATGTTTGCTGTTGCATGTTTGCTGCCCTCAGTCTCCCTTGTTTTTCCCTCTCCTGGATCAGTGCTCTCAGGGTTCTAGGCTAGGGGCCTCCTCCTGCCTCTCTCTCCTGTCATTGTCCTGGCTTCCTCCACACAGGTTACAGTGCAGGTCTCAGCCCCCTTCTTTGTTGGCCACATTTCCTCCAAAGCGTGCTGGCAAGGGACCTCTGCCCTCTCCTGCCTGCTCTTGTCACTGAGGTGTAAGCAGTGGCTGTGTATGCCTGCCCCTCCCCACCGGGCCAGCCAAACTTCAGGGGCCTTTCACCAGGTTAGTGCTTGCTAGGCACAGGGAATCAATTTGGGATGGCTCACTGGGTCCCAGCCAGAGGCACATCCCAGTCCAAGCAAATCTCAGGAATCTGCTCTGGGGATGGAGCAACCAACTGAAGTCACTGTCATCCCCAGTTCAGGCTCCTCTTGCCCGATTCCAACATGTCACCCATTTGATCGTGCCTTTCCTATGTGGGGGGGTCTCATCCCCAGCACTGACCATGGATTAATGAAGGTCCCATTGTCAACTCTGCTCTCCATTGGGCTCACCAACCCCTGACTTCAGCCCTGCTGTGCTTCCTGTGAGTGGCAGCGGGAACGAGTTTGGGTGGCTCTGCCTGCAGCATGGATTCAAGTTGACACAAATTCAGGCCAGCACAAACTTGGCAGTTCGCCATGAAAATGCTGTGTCCCATAATTTTTGGCTGTCTCAGTTGTAGTCCTGATGTATTTGATAAGCTTTTTTACATTTTAATTTCTTCCTGTGTCAAGAGGATCCATTTCCCTCTGTCTGGGTCTCTCCAGGGTGTTTTATTCTGACATATGAATTGTTTCTCCTGGTAGGCTTTGTATTTTGTGGCTCACTGGTTGGCCATCTTGACTTCTCTCCCAGTTTCATCAACTTTCATTGGAGAGAATGACCATGCCTTACTTGCAGAATTGATATGAAGTTTAAACAAGGTAAAGTACCCAATGCACAAAGTGCCTATTATGGTGGCTGACTCCAAGCAATAAATGGAAATTATAATAATAACTACTATTGTGTGAAAGTTTCAGTTACAATAAACACTTTTCATATATTTGTTCCTAAGGGTTGCAGACAGCTCCAAGAGCATTACCCTCTAAATCTACATGATTCTGAGAGGATATAAGCTCAAATTTTGCACAAACAAAAGATTCATTGTGGTGCATTGGTGATCAGTCTGTAATACATAAGGCACATATAAAGGATAGAAGATTTCAAACACTGAATTGAGTTCTCATTGTGCAGCCCTAATTATGCAGCAGTGACTGCAAATCAAATATCTTAAATCCATTGTTACCTTTCATCTTTCTTACAACTGTAAGAAATATGAAACTGTAAGAGGGAGAGGATGAAATTATCTCCATTTAGTGAAAGATGAAAGTATGTTAAAAGAAGTTAATGTGCCTGGTCACACAAAAATAGAAAAGCAAGGTGTGAAACTGGCCAGTTGCTTCCCAGATCCCCACTGCTCTTTCACTGAGTTTTATTTCACTGTTTCTGGGATTCAATGTACATGATTTGCATTATGTCCAATGACCCTGCCTAATTCCCAGTTCAAAGTCAAACAAAAGAACTAAATTTGATCATTTTAAGTGGTTTTCTAAGGCACAAAACCATTAAACTGCAGTCCAAGGACCAAAGCTATTGTCGTCTGACATCCATCACGGAGCGACCACTATTTGGAGAGATTGAAAGTGTAGAAATAGTGAGTAAACTTCAAATCCAATGTTATAAATTTCTCCACTGTAGAATAGTTGTAAAAGTTATTCTTATATATGGAAAAGACTGTTGTGCATTATGTATAAGTTTCTTCCAAATTCCTCCGAGTATTGGGAGACTTTAAGTAATACATACAAAGCAGTGTATTTACCAAAAGTACACCTGGTATTTTAGGAATCTACTCATAAGTCACAAAGTTGTAATACTTTAATAAAAGTGTGATTTTTACTTAATCATAATGCAAAACTTTTTTTAAAAAATTACAGAGATTTGAATAAAAATAAACATGTGTTAAATGCATTTTTGATGAGTAGCATCATACTAAGTGAATTTTTTAAAATTCAAAACAAGCTTTTATTCCATTTGTTTGAAAAGTTTATGAAACATTTATTGAGCTGCCTATTGCCCTAGGCAAGGGGATGCAGAGGTGAATGATTCATTGTCTCAAATTCAAGGAGTTTCTGATCCAATAAGTTAAATTAACTTATTAATAAGTGAGTACAATAAATTATGTATTTTTTCTACCTCTTCTATCATGCTGGAAATAAAACAGACCAGTTTTATCTAAAGATATAAATAGAGTTCAAAAAATAAGTGACACTAAAGCCAAATCTTAGAAAAGAGACAGATATTACAAGATAAACAAAAAATTATAGGCACCTATGTGAGAGTCAAAGAGCATGGCTTTTCATCTCCTGGAAACTGAAAATAATGCTATGCAACTGCAGTTTAGAGAACAAAAAGAAGCAAAGCAAACATGGAAAGATTTGGCATGTGTTTGTGCCAAGCACTACACCCATTTCAGTGAAGATGGGCGATGAGGACACATGTGTGAGGTAACAAGGTCATAGGTTACAGGTGAAGGCTAAGAAAAAGAAAATTTTCTGTTCTTGATTTCAAGATGTCAATAACTCAAATGCAAAATTAAGAAGGACACATTTCTGAGAAAGGACATCAAATTCTTTCCATGAAGTGGGCTTGAAAGTATGAGTGACATTCATAGATAGGGAAAGCAGGTGGACAGCTTTATAAGGCAGTCTCTTAAAAAAAAGGTCCAGACTTGAGATGTGGTGTCAGGATCTGTCATGTTCAAATGCTGATAAAATGACATGAATGAATGACTTTTCTCAAAAATGATAGGTAAAGTAGAAAGGGAAAAAGAGTGAGTGCAGAGTGTTAAACATAAGATATTTAAGATATGGCAGAAAGGCCAAGAAAAATGAAAGGAAACTGTGACAGAAGAAGAAAGACTGTGGAGGATGAAGAAAGAGAAGAAGAAGGGAAGGAGTAAGAGGAGGAGTAGGAGAAAGTCAGGCAGAAAGAAAAATCAAGTTGTATGAGAAGGAAGAACTCCAAGAAAAGACAGTAGTCAATAGCCCCCCAAATGCCACAGTGGGCCTATGAGGGGGAAAAAAAGCATTAAAAACAAGCAAGTCTACAGAAGAACATTTAAAATAGTATTTAATATTAAGAAAAAGTGATGAAAATCTTCAAACAAAAATGAGGGAACGGTGAGAATAAGCAGAATGGAAGGGTTATTAAGAATTAAAGACATACTTTGAATTCTTATTCAATAATAAGGTTATAAAAAAGAACAGACAAGAATGGCCTCACCAAAGTTTCTAGGATAGATGACGGAATTCATCAAATAAGGAACATAAGAGTCAGTTTGGTCACATATACATACAAACACCAAATGAGTTGAATTTTGTAGGTGTTTTAAGGTTCTATAGCACATCCATGGAGGAAAGGAAGCAAACTTATTGAAAAGAGAATGACCAAGTATAGAAATACATCACTGATTTAATATGAATAAAGTAAGAACTGAAGTTATGAAAAGTAAAATATTGGAAGAAAGGGCAAGAAAAAGAAATTGTGACCTCAATGAGGCAATCAAGGACTAGAGGGAAAAGACAATGATAGTAGTTTAACATCTAAGGAGTTGAAGCAGTGTTTTCAATAACCACTATGTGACTCCAAAAGTGAAATAGCTAGGAAAAAGGGAGTTATTGAGGTGTATGAGGTCAGGAAAATTGGAGGACAAAAAGAATCATATCCGCTTATATATGAAAATAATCTAGAATGACAGCAGAAAAAATTAAAATAACAATAGGAGTACAAGCTCTCAATGGAAATGGGAAACTGACCAAGATTTCAAGAGATTGAAGCCATGACACAACCAATATGACTAATCATAGGTAGGAGTATTCTATAACAGGTGAGAAGTAAGAATAATGTGACAGCAGGGAAAGAGAACATTGTTGAAAAACCCCCACAACTCTCTGGCTTATGACATAAGATAGAAAAGTCTTTGATTCATCAGGTGGCAGAAGAAAATGTTCCTCTGCAGAGAAGACAAATTAAGATCCATGGAAAGGAGACAGAGGTAGGCTCGGAGGAGGGTAAACAGTAAGCAGTGAGGATAGCACTGCTTTTCATAATAAGCAGAAGATGGAGCCCTTCCCTCTTACGCATGTCTGTGATAGTTATCCATTAAGGAACTGTAGCTGCCAAGTGTTAGAGTAAACAAGGTGGTCAGAAGTCTCATCGGTTGACCTGAGCTAGAATTAGATGCTGGGGCACTGTTTTTGATACTCCTGTGGTGACAGTGAGGACACATTCTCTGATCTTTTCTTTTATAGACCCTTTCTAGCCTAGTTGAAAGATGAAAATTTTCTGCTGGATCTAGGAATCCTGCCTTCATCTGGTTTTTGTTGCCTACCTAAGCACTTGAAAATGTTCTCTACTGTAACTTTGATAGATTTGTTTGTTTGTTTTGTATTGCAGTACTGCAGATTGAACTCAAGGCCTTTGCACTGACTACATGCCAGCTTTTAATTTTTAACTCTCAGATGATTCTAAGTCTCTAAATTGCCCAAGCTGGGCTCAAACTTGGGGTCCTTTTACCTCAGCCTCCCAGAGTACTGGGATTATTACCATGTACCACCATACCTGGGCTCTTTTTAAATAAAGATGGTAGTGTGAATGGTACCTCTCTGGAACAATGAAGCAGGAAGCAGGGAGGCTGAAGTGGCCAATGGCAGTGCCCTGACCACAAAACACACCAGAAGGCATTCTCCATCTTGGTATAAAGCTATCCAGAATAACAGCAGGAACTAAGATATACATGAAAATGTGACCAGATGCAAAAGTTCTTAATGATATGAAATTCAAAGACTTTCTATACAGCCTCCCTTGGGAATAGAATTGGCATGAATGAGGGATTATTTTCATGGTGGCAGAAGATCACATTAGTTCTGGTAGGTTCAGAATCTCCATTCCCTTATTGGTAAATGAAAGTTACAAAATGTGTTTTGCAGAATTGTTTGGAGGACTAGATGATGTAAATATAACCAAATTCTTAGCATGATGATAGGCACATGGGTGACACAGGACTCTGATAATATGGACATTTATACTTATATGCATTCTCTCTAGACTTCATTTTAAACTTACAGATGATCAATGACTTAAAATGATTTGTGTAAAACCTGATACTAAAAAATCAGTATTCATTTACTGCTTGTCTTTTGACCAAAATTAGTTTAGCTCTGTATATTAATTCAGAACTTTTAGTTCTCTATTACTAAGAATTCCTTCATTCATCACAAAAATTAGTATATAAGTGCTAGCATATATAATAAAACCCATATGTATATATTTAAATATGTGTGCATATCATGGTAGGAATCTGATATTCACCTTATTATTTCCAACTCATTTTGTTGCTTGTTTTCAATTTAGTTTGTTAGTTGGATTTTTAAACCAGTTTACTCATTTAGCATCATCATTTCAGAAAGGCAAAGACAAACCTATCTTTCTTTAAAATAAAAATAAAACTTGCATTAAGATAGATTTGTGAGATTTGACAGTCTAAAATGATGACCAAATTCAATACCTATTACAAAAGTAAGCTCAATTTATTATAAACAAAATTTCTTTATCTCCTGACATAGAAGTAGCATACAGCAGAAAGAAGAGAGAATAAGCTTTCAACTCTGAAAAACATAAGTTAAAATCATGGTTCTAAACTTTATTGATCATATGACAGCAGTCAAGTCATTCAACTTTTTAAAATTTTCATCTTTTGTCAAAAAATGGAGAAAACTGTATTGATTTTACAGACTTACTATGGAATCAACCTGAGAAAACATCTGGAACATTAATAACACGTTATAGTTGCTCATTAAAATTTGTTACAAGAATCTTTAGTTTTCCAATTACATTTTCAAACATTTTGAAGATGTTTATTTTCAGTTAGAACCCCATCGAGGTACAGTGGTGCATGCCTGTAATCCAAACAATCTTGGAGCCTGAGTCAAGGAGGATTGTAAATTCAAGCCCAGTTTGAGCTATTTAGTGACTTAGGACACCTTGTCTCAAAACTAAAAAAGGTGAAATTCACACAGCTGCATATCAGTCTTTTTCATCACTAGGAGAAATATTTCTTAAATTGGAAGGTAGCAAGGGATAGAGAGAAAGGAGAGGGATGAAGAGAAAAACAAAAGACTTAAAATGTGTTATGCAACATACAACAACATCCCATGAATAATGTAATCATTATTTACTGCAAACATAAATTCATAATAATTGAAAAAATTAAATGTTCATTGGACAAAAAAATACAGAAATGACAACCTTGTCAAGGCTTATGTACATTTAGGGACTGAAACCATCCTCAGAAACAGCCCAATAAGGTTTTATTTTTGCTCCAACATGATCATAAAACACAATTGCTGATATATTAGAAGACATTCATCATCTTAGGTATGAAGTTATACAGAACAGCTGGAGAGTTAGGACATAAATAAAACTGATGGCCAACTGCAATCAATACTGAGTTTTTACATCACAACTGTTAATCAATATTGATACCTTATATATCAACACAGCAACTTTCTCTTCTACAGAATGCTTTTGAAGCTCTCATCCCACGTTGTTCATGTAATGTTCCCTCAGAGTGAAGTACAATATACACTGCAATTTCCATTCCAGGGAAGAAAATCGAATGATCAAAACTGAATTCTTCAAGTTCAAACAGCAGGCAAATTGCAGATCTGGAATTTGACCCTGTTCTTCCTAATTCAAGCACCTACCTATTTCTCACACAAGGAGTTTGAGTACCAAAACCCAAATTAAAATTACATATCCAAATTTTAATTTTATGAATTGTTTTATTAGATCACAACTGCCTCTCCCATCAATTAATAGTTTTTTGAGAGTACCAACTTTTCCTATGTGATGCCATTGAAATCAACTAATGCATTTGCATAATAAATTATGAAATCATAGAATATTAAAGTGAAAGATTCTATTTAAAAACTGTGTAAGCTTAGGTGAAGAAATGAACATGATGAACAAGTTAGGAGACTTGTTCAGAATTGTACATATCGAGACGACCTCACAGGACTAGGAAACTCCAGCCAGAGGCATGCGTGGGGCTGAGTTAGACCTGGTCCCCTCCTGTGACTCCCTGAGTCTCTGCAGACCACCTTGAGAGACCCAGGAAGTCCAGCCAGAAGTGAGCATGGGCCGAGCTAAACCTGGCCTCTCCTGCAACTCCTGCCGTCTCCACAGACCACCTCACAGGACCCGAGAACTCCATCCAGAGGCATGGGCCTGGGCTAAACCTGGGCCCCTCCTGTAACTCCCACAGTCTCTGAAGACCACCTCGCAGGACCCGGGAACTCCACCCAGAGGTGCAAACAGGGCTGGGCCAGAAACTGGCCCCTCCCCTATCCCACAGTCCTGGCCACCCACCCCAGGACCTAGGTACTCCAAGGTCCTGAGTGCCTCTGCAGTTCCAGTCCCATCACTGCCATCAGGGACCCTCCCACCTCCTGGACCTAGCATTGCTTTTGATCTTCAGCTACCATGCCTCACCCCAGAACCTTGGACTGCAGTGGATTAACCATGCATTATCGAGACTCAGTAAGAACTCAGCAGGCTTCCATCAGCAAGGTGAGTTTGCCCCTAAAATAGGAATAGAGTTCGCCACCTTCAGTGGGTAAACAGGAGCAATAGCAAAGACCCCACCAGAAGTAGGCCACTGGTGAGCTTGTCATGTGGGTTGAGTGAGTCCTTCCTCCTCACAGAGAATATCAGGTAGCTTGAGGAGGGTGCTAACAAGGCCTCTCCCAATCTGAAGAAAATTATAAGAGGGCCTGTGGGACACCCAGAGACACAGTAGGGTCCCAGCTAAGATAAAAACTGTAAACAGAGAAATCTGGTGACACTGAACAATCTGAAGACATAATGATACCAGGAACTAGGGATTGATTTCCATCAGCTCTCCTAGGCTTGTAAACCTAGAAAAAACATAGAACTCACCCAACAGGCCTTGCAAGGGGAATTCAGGTGACTGGCCACCTCTTCACTGTGGGACCTAGCAATTGGACAAGCATCAACTTTACAGTAGGAACCCAAGATATATACACCAACAGTTGACACTAGTGGGATTGAAGGACCAAATTTTTTTTTTATTTAAAGAGAAAAAAACCAGAAAAAGGGTAGAGATGTTATATAATTTCAAAAAAAAAAGATAAACAGTAAGAAATCACTAGCTGATAAATTACATATTGTCCTTTAAGAAATAGTTGTTCAAGTTACAAAATCAAAGTGTACAAAGTGAACATCCAAGCAGTGAGATTGCAAACAGATCTGTTCAACAGTCCAACTAGAACATAGAAATATGGCTATATATCCAACACACTTAAATATACATGCAGTTATAACTTTATAGCATTTCCTATTTCCTCTCTTTGTTACACTAGCAATTACACATTTTTTAATTTTCATTTAAAGAGAAAAAAGGCAAAAGAAAAAAGGTAGCAAAAATACAGAATTCTAAAAAAAGGAAAAAAACTAAGAAATCACTAGTTGATAAACTACATATCATCATCTTGGATATAATTGTTCAAGTTACAAAATTAAAGGATATATGGTACACATTCAAACAGTGAGACTTCAAACAGTTCTGCTCAAAGATCCAACAAAGATTCAGCAATATGGTCATCTATTTTACACACTCAAACATACATGCAGTTAAATAGCTTAGAGACCTTTCTTGTCCTCTCTTTTTTACAATAGCAATTGCACATTTTGGGTTTTATTACTCTTATAGTTCCTATTACTTTTTACACTAGAGACACAATGTGATATTTATAAATATGATTCTTATTTATTTCACTAATGACAATAGTCTCAAGTTGTCTCCACTTACCTATGAAGGCCTCAAGATCATCTGAAGGATCAAATATTAACCTGAAAGTGGAAAATGGCAAAATGAAAAGCAAAATGCAATCTCAAACATCTAGTCCACCAGGTGCAAGTACAGGGGACACTAATGTAGAAGACTTCAAAAGTAACACAAGAGAAATCTATGAAAAGATAGGGACTGAAAAAGAAAAAAAAACAACTACATGAGGGTATAGAGGAAATCAAATTAGAAAACACTTGCCCATGTAAAGACAGAAAAAACAACCTTAGTAAAGGAGTTGCTCAGCACAGTTAAAGAAGAAATAGATTTTAATAAAAAGTACAGGAGCATGGGAAACTCACTGAAACCTTGAATGAACAATATAGAAAACAAGTAAAATTCATGAAACAAACTCAAACAGACATCCAAGAAAGAAAAAATCCTATTTAAAGCTGGTAAAACCATGTGAATGAAGCTGAGGATAGAATTTTGGAATGTGAGGAAAGGATCACAAGTAGCGAACATGAAATGACACAACTTTTAAAATTAACAAAGCAGCATGAAATGACAATCCAGCAGCTTCAAGATGTCAAGAAAAATAATATAAGATTAATAGGCATTAGTGAATATGCAGAAGTCAATTCAAATGACATAATTAAAATATTCACAACAGTAATAGCAGAAAATTTCACAAACATGGGGAAAAATCTGATACACAGATAAATGAGGCATATAGGAGGCCAAACAACCACAACCAACATAAATCTACACCCAGATACATAATAATTAAGATAACAGACATGTAGCATAAAAACAGAATACTAAAAGCTGTTAGAGAAAAGACACAACTCACCTATCAAGGAAAGCCCATTAGATTCATGGCAGACTTTTCAGTACAAACCCTCAAGTCAAGACAAGCTTGGAATGAAGTATTTCAAGTCCTAAAAGGAAACAATTTTCAACCGAGACAGATGTACACAGCAAAACTTCATTCAAATTTAATGGAGAAACAAGATACTTCCATAAAAAAGAGCAACTGAGGAAATTCATGTCCACCAAACCAACCCTAGAAAGAGTACTGAAAGACATACTAGACAGAGATAAAAATGACCACAATCCCCAGAAAGAAACCAGGTAGGACAAGCAATTAAATAAGGGGGAAAGCAGAAAGCAAACAACTGGAACATAACATGGCAAAATCAAGCCAGTACATATCAGGGATATCCATGAATGTAAATGGCCTCAATTCACCTATCAAAAGAAATAGATTGATAGAATGGATCAAGAAACAGGATCCCACAATATGCTGTATACAAGAAACACATCTGACCCAAAAGCAAACTCATAGATTAAAAGTCAAAGGATGGAAAACAGTATTCCATGCAACAGGAAACCAGAAAAAAGCAGGAGTAATTATACTAATTGCAGACAACATGAACTTCAAACCTAAGATGATTAAAAGAGATAAAGTCACTACATACTCATTACTGGAAAAATTCAAGAGGAAGAACTAACAATTATAAATATATATACACCAAATACAGGAGCACCCAACTATGTAAGACAGATACTAATGGACATGAAAAACCAAATACACAAGAACACAAATATAACAGGGGATCTTAATAGTCCATTGCCACAAAGAGATAGATCAACTAGACAAAAAGACAGCAAAGAAATAACAGAACTGAATCATACCTGTGAGCAATTGGACTTAGTAGATGTTTACAGAGTGTTCCAACCAACCACATCAGAATACACATTCTTCTCAGCAGCACATGGGACATTCTTCAAAGTAGACCAAAGATTATCCCATAAAACATTCTTAAGTAAATGCAAAGGTATTGAAATCATCCCATGAAAAATATCGGACCATAGCACAATGAAACTGGAAATTAATGGCAAAAGAAATTGCAAACCCTGCATAAATACATGGAAATTAAATAACAACCTTTTGAACAAACAGTGGACTATGGATGAAATTAAATAAGAAAAAAAGCAATACCCACAATTCAATGAAAACACAGAAATTACATACTGTAATCTATGGGATGCAATGAAAGCAGTCTTAAGATGGAAATATACAGCAATAAATGGTCATATCAAGAAAACAGAATGAGCACAAATAAATAATGCTCCATCTCAAGCTTCTAGAAAAAAGAAGAGCAACCTAAAGCCAAAGCTCATAGAAGGGATGAAATTGTAAAGATTAGAGCAGAAATCAATGCAATTGAAACTAAAAAAACAATACAAAGAATTAATGAATCAAAAGCTGTTTTTTTCAGAGAATAAATTAAATTCACAAACCCCTAGCTAACCTTATGAAGAGAAAAAAAGAAAAAACCCAAATGCACATAAGGACTGAAAAGGGGCAAATTACTACAGATCCTATGGAAATTCAAAAGATCATGAATACCTACTTTGAAAATCTCTACTCACATAGAGTGGAAAAAACACAGGAAATGAACAGATTTCTAGAAACATATGAACTACCAAAGCTCAAGAAGGTATAACAATTTTGAACAACCCAAAATCAGCTATGGAAATTGAAAACATAATTAAAAACTTACCAACAAAGAAAAGCCCAGGCCATGTTGGATTCACAGCTTAATTCTACAAAAATTTAGAGAAGATTTGATGCCAATACTCCTTAAAGTCTTCAATGAAATTGAGCAGAAAGCAATCATCCATAAATCATTCCTGAAGGCAAGTATTATTCTTATACCAAAACCAGAGAAAGATCCAACTAAAAAAGAGAACTATAGGCCAGTCTCACTAATGAACACTGATGCAAAGATTCTCAATAAAATACTGGCAAATAGAATGGAGCAAACCATCAAGAAGATTATGCGTCATGAGCAAGTGGGGTTAATTCCAGGAATGCAAGGATGGTTTAACATATGCAAATCAATAAATGTAATACACCACATCAACAGAGCCAAAAACAAAAACCACATAGTCATCTCAATACATGCAGAAAAAGCTTTTGACAAAGTCCAACACATGTTCATGATAAAAACTCTTCAGACACTTGGAATACATGGTGTCTACCTCAACCTTATAAAGGCCATCTATGAAAAACCAAGAGACAACACTATGATAAATGGACAAAAACTGAAAGATTTCACTTTAAAATCAGGAAAGAGACAAGGATGTACACTATCAACACTCCTTTTCAAAATATTTCTGGAAATACTAGCCAAGGCAATCAGACAAGAGAGAAAAATAAAAGGAGTAAAGATAGGATAGGAAGAAGTTAAATTATCACTATTTGCAGATGACACGGTACTCTATATAGAAGACCCAAAAAACTCCATGAAAGGACTACTAGAGGTAATAAACAAGTTCAGCAGTGTAGCTGGATACAAATTCAATGCTCAAAAATCAATAGCATTCCTGTACGCAAACAAAAAATTCACCGAGAGAAATTATGGAAATATTACATTTCACAATAGCATCTAAAAAAGTGAAATGCTTAGAAATCAACCTGACAAAGACTATAAAAGACCTATATGCTGAAAATTATACTACACTGAAAAAGGAGATTGAAAAGGATATTAGAAGGACATTCCTTGCTCATGGCTAGGAAGAACAAACATTGTGAAAATGGCCATAGACCCCAAACTGTTATGCAGATTTAAAGCAATCCCAATCAAAACACCATTGACATACTTCACAGATCTAGAGAAAACACTCCTAAAATTCATTTGGAAACAGAAGAGACCTACAAAAGCAAAGGCAATTCTGGCAACAAAGGAAAGGCAGGAGGCATCTCAGTTCCTGACTTGAAACAATACTACAAAGCCACAATGATAAAATCATCATGGTACTGGCAAATAAATAGACCTGAGGATCAATGGAACAGATTAGAAGATGCAAACACAACTACAAAGACACTCAGCCACCTGATATTTGACAAAGGGGCTAAATATATCCACTGGAAGAAGGATACCTCTTTAATAAATGGTGTTGGAAAAATTGGTTCTCCACATGCCGAAGACTGAAACTAGATCTATACATATCACCAATCACAAAACTAAAGTCTAAATGGATCAAAGACCTAAACATTAAACCAGAAACACTAAATCTACTGGAAGACTAGGAGGTAGAAGTCTTGGAAACATAAGGGTAGGCAGAGAATTTATGAACAAAATGCAAACTGCACGGGAAACACTTCAAAGAATCAACAAGTGGGATCTCATATTATTGAAAAGTTTCTGCACTTCAAAGGAAATCACCAACAGAGTGAAAAGAAAACCCACCAAATGGGAAAGAATTTTAGCCAACACCCCTCAGACAAAGGAGTTATATCCAGAACATATAAAGATTCAAAAATTCAAAGACCCTCTCCAAAAATGGGCATCTGAGATGAACACACAGTTCTCAGAGAAAGATATACAAATGGCAAATAAATACATGAAGAAATGTTCACCATCACTGGTCATTCAAGAAATGCAAATTAAAACAACATTGAGATTTCACCTCATTCTGGAAAGAATAGATGCCATCAAGA
Organism: Hydrochoerus hydrochaeris; assembly: GCA_004027455.1. Taxonomy (NCBI): domain Eukaryota; kingdom Metazoa; phylum Chordata; class Mammalia; order Rodentia; family Hydrochaeridae; genus Hydrochoerus; species Hydrochoerus hydrochaeris. The sequence continues at coordinate 50,335 of PVLA01010219.1, forward strand.
AATCAACTGATAACAAATGTTGGTGAGGCTGGGGGGAAAAGGAACACTTCTCCACTGTTGGTGGTGCAACTACTATGTAAATCTATATGGAGAATCCTCAGAAGAGTAGGATAGGAAGCCCCATTCAATTCAGCTATTTCCCTCCTGGGTATTTTCCCAGAAGAACTGACAAGTTCATATCATAGTGATATATGTGCACCCATGTTCATAGCAGCACAATTTGTAGTAGCTAAATCTTGGAAACAACCAAGATGCCCATCAACTCTAGAGTGGATGAAAAAGATGTGATATTTTTACACAATGGAATATTACTCAGCTATAAAAAAGGATGATCTTGAGGCCTTCATAAGTAAATGGAGACCACTTGAGACTATCCTCATTAGTGAAATAAAGAAGAATTACATTTATAAATATCACATTGTGTCTCTAGTGTAAAAAGTAATAAGAACTATAAGAGTAATAAAACCCAAAATGTGTAATTTTGGGAAAGAGAGGAAAAGAAAGGGCTCTAAGGGATATAACTGCATGTATGTTTGAGTGTGTAAAATAGATGACCATACTGCTGAATCTTTGATGGATCTTTGAGAAGAACTATTTGCACTCTCACTGTTTGAATGTCTACTATGTATCCCTTAATTTTGTAACTTGAACAACTACATCCATGATGACAATATGTAACTTATCAACTATTGATTTCTTAGTGTTTTTTTTTTCTTTTAGAATTCTGTATGGTTGCAACCCTTTTTTAGCTTTTTTTCTCTTTAAAAAAAGTTTTTTTTAAAAATGCATAATTGCTATTGTAAAAAAGAAAGGAAATAGGAAGTGCTATAAAAGATATAACTGCCTGTATATTTAAGTGTGTAGGATTGTTAACCATACTTCTAAGTTCTTGTTGGATTGTTGAACAGATTTGTTTGCAGTCTCACTGCTTGAAAATCTACTTTGTGTGCTCTAATTTTGTAACTTGAACAACTATTTCTAAAAGGACAATATGTAATTTACCAACCTGTGATCTCTTACTGTTTATCCTTTTTTTAAAATTCTGTAATATTTCTACCATTTTTCTGTTTTTTTCTCTTTAAATAAAATAAAAAATGATGATCTTGAGGCCTTCATAGTTAAATGGAGGCAAATTCAGACTATCCTCATAAGTGAAATAAGTAAGAATCGTATTTATAAATATCACATTATGCCTCTAGTGTTAAATAATAAGAACTGTAGGAGTAATAAAACCCAAAATGTATAATTACTATTGTAAAAAAGAGAGGAAAAGAAAGTGCTCTAAGGGCTATAACTGCATGTATGTTTAAGTATGAAAGATAACTATATTACTAAGTTTTTGTTGGATCGTTAAACAGAACTATTTGCAACCTCACTGTTTGAATGTCCACTTTGTATGCTTTAATTTTTAACTTGAACAACTATTTCTAAGATGACAGTATGTAATTTATAAACTAGTGATTTCTTAATGTTTTTTTTAAATTCTGTATTGCTGCTACCCTTTTTGCTGTTTTGCCTTTTTTCTCTTTAAATAATTTTTTTTAATTGTACATGTCATTGGTGAACCAGAGCAAATCACAGTTCTCTGACTTCCAAGCCATTTTCTCAGAAGTTTCAACTACTCCACACTGGTCTCCGGCACAACAAAAATGATATTAAATTTCCCTTGATTTATTGAAACATTTATTTGCTTAAGATAATTTAGTATTCCCTTTAAATACTATTCCATATCTAAAGAAAGTGTATCATTTATTCAAATGCATCATGTTTGTCTCAGAAATCCAGGGTTACCATATCATATTGTAATTAGAAAAAGAAAACAATATGTCATCTTTGAGATTTAAAATTATTTGCTTAATGAAATTTTACTTTAACAATGAAATCTGGAGGATTCAGCTTGATCCATACATAATATACATTTTTTCCAACTATTATGCCATCAAAAATGTATTAATGTTTTGTTTTGATTGATTCTACTCTGTTTTATTTCGTTTGGTTTTATTCTCTCCAAAATAAAAAAGTATTAATAAGATATATTTGACTCTGTCACTATGCAAGATTTTAACTAGGAAAAATTAATAACCAGAATCTATTGCAACAATCCCAGTTTATTAGTTACTTTTTTTCTTTTCACCTTCTTTATCAAAGTCACAGAGTATTAACCCAAACATGAAACTCAATCTTTTTTACATGCATCTTTGAAACAAAACAGCTATTTTCTTACACTCACAGAAAACTTATGGGATCTAACTTACACCATCTTCCCTCCTTTTGGTCTATAAATTTTAGGCTTTGTTTAAAAGCAAACTAAAATAAAATTATGGCTCATATGTGTATTGCTTACCAATAATATATAAAGAAAATATAAACTTTCAAGTCCTATAAACTGGAGTTTAAATCCAAATTCCTCTACATTATACTTTGTGACCTTTGTATGCTAAGCCTTAATTTCTACATTTTCAAACTATGGGTAATAAAATCTACCTTACAGAAAATTTCCAATTATTAAAGATCAAGAAATATGTAAAAATGTAATACAGTATTCAATATACATTGTATACATTCAAGAAAAGTTGAAAGTAAATAATGATAACAAAAATCAATATGTTAAAGAAGACATAAGGTAGGGAGAAAACATTGGAGTCATACTATCCTTCCAGTTTTTATTACCCTTTTTGAAATTTGAAGCAAATTATTCAAAACCATGAAATAATTGGTTCTGGGAGTGTCATTGTATAACCATTATTTAATGATAGCCTAACACAAGTCAGGTTCTTTGAAAGATACAGAAAATATACCAATGAGTAAGATATTGTACTCATAAAACTTGTTAAATGCATAAGAAAATGATGTTTAAAAAGGAACACCATGAGTAAAGGTACCTTACAGTACATATAGAGATAGATAAATAGATAGATAGATAGATAGATAGATGATAGATATATAGATAGATACATAAATACATAGATAGATACATAGAATTTGTTTGATAGATGATTTCAGGAAACAAGAAAAATGAGTGAAGAAGTGAGAGAAGCCAATAATGCTTTGATGAGTAAGTTACCATGTGGAAAATAAGGAGCAAATCCCACTGCAAATCCTTTGAAAAACAGGAATGTTCCACCAAAATATGAAACAGTTGAGATGTGGATCCCAACCATCTTGCCCGATTGCAGGTTGGTCCTTGAAATGTTATCTCTTTATTCAACTTATTTTTAATTAAGAGATAAATTATATGTATTTACCAGGCACAACATGATATTTCAAAAAATATATACACTGTGGAAAGACTAAATGTAGCTAATGTATGCATTATCTCATATAGTCATCATATGTAGTGAGAGCATTATACTCTTAGATTTTTAAAGCTATACAATATTATTAACTATAGTTCCATGTTGTACAATATACCCTTGAACTTATTCCTTTATCTAATTCCAATTTTGTATCTTTAATCAATATCTCCTTAATGCCATCCCAACCACACCAACCCCTGATAACCAAGTATTTCAGATTCCATGAGTGATACCATACAGTATTTGCCTTTCTGCCTTATTTTACCTAAAATAATTCTACAAGTTCATCAATATCAACACAAGTAACAAGATTTTGTTCTTTTTATGAATGCATAGTAACATTTTATTAATATATATACTCATTTTATTTTGTAAATGACAATAAATGCACAGGCAACAAAAACTAAAATAGACAAATGGAATTACATCAAGTCAAAAAACTTCTGTCCTGCAAAGGAACCAATCTAAAGAGTGATTTTTAAAAAATAGCCTACACGAAGGAAATATTGGCAAACTGTACATGTTCTAAAGGACTAATATCCAAAATGTACAAGGAACTCATGGGATTAATTCCTATAGTTCCAGTTCATGCACCTCCAATCCAAGCAAAATATTGTGCCTTGAGAAAAATTTCCTACAGGTAAGTGAAAAAGCAAATTGTCCAAGTAAATAAAAACTAAGCACCAAAGCTAAAGAAGGCTTCTAAGGTGAGCTAAGAAGAGTAAGGCCCAACAGGAATTTTTATAGCTGTGCTGCCATTTGAGCCATATTTCTACTGCTCAAAGTGCATTGTGAGTGGTAGAAATGTGACAGGCAATGTAAATCTAGTACATAAGGAAGTGAGCTATGCAAAGGTCCAGGTATAAAGTATTCCAAGCAAAAAGAAAACCAAATTAAAAGGCAACAAGGTAGAAAAAACTTGGTATACTCAGAAAAGCTTGGTTTGCTGAAGTAATATGAGCAAGAAGAAAGGCACTAGAAGCCAGAGATAATCTTGAGACTCAAAGATGTATCTTGTGATATCAGTCAAAAATTTCATTTTTAAAAGATAGTCATACAAGTAAAGGACAAAAGGAAAGTATTTTGTCTTTGAGAAAATAGCATAGAAAATGCATTATAGAAATTGCATTTTTATGCAATTTCTATAACTGTCAGTACCAATTAGTGTCAGACACAAAGGGAGAAATGAGAGGAAAAAACACAGAACAGCAGATATGAATTACTATGAGACAGCAATGTCTCCAGATCAATGACAAAGAAGACAACATATTTCGTATACCAAAATCATGAGAACCTGGAAACTAACCAAATATTGAATACATCCATTCCCAGAATGAACCAAAGGAGAAAAAAGATGGAATTAATCTGATCTGAGGAAAGAAGTATGCTATCATCAATAGTGACTAGAATTGTTGACCCATGATGATAATAAAAAGCAGATAACTTTTAATCAGTTTCATTATTTTTATATATTCACACAGTGTCCACCTTTACTTCTTGTGCCAGGAGCAGACAACTTTCATTAGTTTTCTTCAGTTGATACTGTCTGCACTTTGAAGATGGAATGAATGTAATAAGATGACAATATTAGATAACCTTAATTAAATGTCAACTACATGCCAGGTGCTCCAAGTGTTGTATACATTAATACAATATCTAGTTAATTCTAATGATAACACAAATTACTAGGCCCTGCCACTGTTCCCATTTTAAAAATGAGAAATCTAAGACTAGGAGAGTTTAAGAAACTTTACCATGGCCACACAATTGCCAAGTGGCAGAGTCAGGGTTTCAAATTTAGGTTTAACTCCAAAACACAAGCTCTTAACTTTGATTCATTAAAAAATGGGATGAAACCAGCTAATTTTAACGTTTGTACATTGAAGATTCAGTTTTCACTTTCTACAAGCAATGGTATAATTGTCTTTAAGTTTGCTAAGGCATTTCAATAGATTAAAATGTATATAATGCTAGTCGTAAATAATTGCAGCTGGCCTCTGCAGTTAAGAAAAGTAACGTAATTATAAAGCAGTGTTTGTGGTGATCACCACTACTTTCAAAAAAAAGACAAGAGGAATTTAAAAAATGTATGGGTACTCTTCCTTCTGCAAACTGCATAGGCACCTTCTACTCCTGAGGGAAACTCCTGTATGACATGTTCCTCATAGTTTCTTCTCCATGGGCAGCATTGCTAACATGATTTCTCAAAGTCCTGGGAACTTCTAAAGGTCACTGTATATTGATAGAATATCAGCTAGAAAGTCTATAAACTATGATAAAGAAAGAGAATTTGAACTCTAATAGAATTTTTATCCTTTCTCACCACATGTGCATATCCCATAAATTGGGTATGATTAGTTAGAATTTACACTATTCACTGGTCTTTTGATCATAATTTCTATGCAGCCAGAGAGAGGGTTGGTAAAAGCTGGATTCAGGGACCCAGCCTGACCCAAATTACCTAAATTTTACCAAACTGCTTATATCAGGGAACCAAGTACTTATACAGCTAATAGTAAAATGATGCTTTACACTCCAATCTGCTCTTATCCCCTGTGGATAAAGCTGTGATGGGAGTTCCTATAAGAAAAGGAACAACTGGAGAGGCAGGATTCATGACATAATGCGTACTGTTGGCACCTACACCCAATCAAAGTGACAGATTGTTTTCTAAGTCACTACCAAATGCCATATGTTAGGTAGTGATAATTGCTGCTATGATAACACCAATGGAAATAATAATAATAATGACATAGTGAAGCAACCATGTTATTGTTCATATACCTGGAATATAACACTTGTTATCATAGTGGTAACAAGAGAGATTAGTTTACCAATACTCTAATGTCCTCATGATTATGCTCCCATCTAATAGATTAAAAGTCTCCCTGTCATTTCAATAATATAGCTCAATAGATTTTAAGAGTTCTAAAGAATGATGCTGAGTTCTTTATATTATCCTTTGAGCTTAAAGGTTAGAAATTTTTTCTCAGAGCAAATATGAAAACACAGAGTTGGTGGCAGAAGAGATCCTTTTCTGCATACTTTCAGGAAGCTGATAGAATTATTATACAATGGGGCTCTAGATTCCAACTAACTTGTTCAAATTTTCTCTTGGCTACCAGCTACAAGTAGCTAGATCTTGAACAGAAAGCTAATGAGCGTGTCACCTCACCTTTCAACATCTTATTCCTCAGTTATAAAATGGACATGATACCTAAGATTTGCTATGAAGATTAAGATTTCTCTTCACATAGATCCTGACAGAGAGTGGATGCTCAAAAATACTACTTTGCTATTATAATGAACTTGCTATTATAATATGTTCCTTACTTTTTCTTAAATTTTCACAGAATCTAAATGGCTAAAAAGGTCAATCTATGGGTTGATGGGAACAGGGCCCATACTCTAGGAGGCCATTTCTGCTCCTGGAGTAGAATTTTTATTTTTTCAGCCAAAGTGAAAGATTCTTCATGACTCCAAAGTGGTCAGCTCAGCTGATAAATGTATTGGCACATGGAATAAAACTCTAACTAGTGATCAAAAACATCACCACCACTAAACATTCCTTTGGCCTCACCCTCCAAATGGCTCTTCATACACCAGTCAGGAGGTTTGAGTTCTTTGGCAATCGACAACTTAAATATGCAAGTGTCAACATAAATCTTCCACTTCTACCATGTTACACAACTGACAGATGAATTTTGTGATTGTCCTTTCATAAAGATGGAGGATTAAGACAGAAATTTTATAAATAATCAAAGTTCATCCCTTCCCACTGGGAAGCTGAGATGCAGATTCAAGTCTTCTGTCTCAGATCTCAGAGTTCTACTTCTATGTCTGTTCATTTGTACAAGACTAACATCACCAAAGAGGATGCAGTGACAAAGTCATTAAGTTTAGATAATTTTTAGTAAATTCAATCCCTTTTCCCCTGAAAGCCACTCTAATTCAGCATAGCAACCCACCCCTGAAAAGCTGAAATGTTTGATAATTCAAATAAAACATATTTTTAACACTCTTGAACTAAAACAAAAACAGAATTTAGCTCAAATATTTACTTCTACACTGGTTCTAGAATCTATTTTTGAATCAGATCAGAGCAGTAGTGCTCAGTGACAAGAGCAGCAAAATTGGCCTCCTGTTCTCTTTTTATAGTTTTCCACTTCGTCACTACCCAGCCACGATGGGTTTGTCCTCCTCCCCAGAGAAGAAGTGAATGATGCGCATTTCAGCAAAGACCTTTCACACTTTTGTTGTTTCTTTAGGCATTTTCTGCTGCTTTTATAGGTTATGAAATGTTAGATTCAGTAACCTCATAAGTTAAAAGAATCCAGTGTTTGCTCAAAAATGGACCTGATTTACTAGGCAATGAGGTATTGATGGAATTATACAATTCTCAATCCTTAGGTATAATCAGAATGTATTTTTAAAGTATTTCTAAATTTAAAAAATCAAAGTATTACTATTTTGATTCTTTACCAGTCCTTTCCTAAGCCTGTCTCCAGCAGAAGCCAGTTCTGACACTTGCTTGCTAAAGTCCCCACTAACAATATGCTTAAAGAAATCATTCTCTTTCTGGATGGTCTTCCTATCTGTCAAAAAAAAATTTAAAAATGAAAAAATAATTTTAATTTTTTAAAAAAAAGGAATAAACAGAATGAGAAAAAATGTTTTAAAAAAAGCTGAATGTGTGTCTGAGAAAATTTGCTAGAATGCGTAGCTAACAGAGATTCAAGCTCTGACCTTATACTCATTGAAGTATTAGAACTATGTAAATTTTCGTGCAATTTGACTCACCACTCTTTCAGCAAATGTGTGCTAAGTGTACATTACTTTTTGTTTTGTTTCTTGTGTCCAAGTTTTACTATATTGCCTAGGATGGCCTCAAACTCCTGGACTCCAGTGACCCTCCCTCAACTTTCCAAGCAGTTACAGCTATAAGCACATGTGCCACTGCACCCAGCCAAATACACAATTTCTTATTAGCCTTGTGACAGACACAAGATATAAAGATGAAAAAAGATACAACAAAGGAACAAAGTTTCTGACTTTGGCTTTCCAGCTCATGGATTGCAGGAGGTAAGGGAAGGAAAGAGACATAAATATACACAGCAACATGGTAAATGCCATGCAGTAAAATGATCTCAAAGATGTTGCAGGATTAAAAGAGGAAGCATTCCACCCTCCCTAGAAAGCCAAAAGCCTTCACAGAGGAAGGAGGGAGACCCTAACGGATGAATAGTGTTCCCAGACAGGTGATGAAAACTGCTCTAGGCATAAGGTAGCTTCAAAGAGACAAACACACTATGCTTTGGTGTCCTTTTTGGATAATGCACAGCATTCAAGAGAAAATGCTAGAGAAATAGGTAGGGAGCAAATCAAGAAGGGGCTTATAGCCTTCCGCAGTTGGGAAGTAATACAGAGCCCCACAGGGGTTCCATGATGTTTACCCACAGCAGGGTGAGAGGGTAGATAAGTGGGCAGCAACTTTCCTGAGAGGAGAACAGAAAAGAGAAAGCAGAAACTGCAAGCATTTTATAAATTCTGAAACAGCAAGCAGAAAAGATGGATTTGAACTAAGTAAGGTTGGCCTGGAAGAGAAAGACAAGAAATTCAGATATGATTCTATAGGCAAAGGAACAAGTTTTTATTGTGCATCTTACCTCAATTCCAACTTCTAAATTGACAGTTTGTTCAAGAGTGAAGTCAAATTTCTTACATCTACATTTCAACCAAAGTAGCAAGCTTAGATTCTCTGTCTCTGTCTCTGTCTCCATCTCTGGCTCTGGCTCTATCTTTGTCTCACTCTGTCTCACTCTCTCTGTCTCCCTCCAAAACTGGGGGGGGTGCTTTCAGTATTTTACCAAACACCATAAAATCAAGATTTCCATCAGATCCAGGATAATTTTGAATCCTGTTCTATAATTCACATTTTAGTTCAAATTTCATTTCACCTTCTACACTCTTGAAAACAGTCCCTTCTACTTGAGTCATTCTCCAGAATTTATCATTGTCTCCACAGCACTCAGAAGTATCTGATATTATGTAACTTATTTATTTGATTCTGTGTTTTCTGTCTCTGCCCCTAGAAAAATGATGACGTATGACCTAAAGAGGGTTTTGGGCACATGAAGAGTTCTCAATGAACATGTAATTATTTAGAATTCAGGCACACCTTCAACCTACAGTGACATTTCCAGTGAAGAAAACCCAGGGACAGGCTCTTGATAATAGCAAATTTTCTATTTCATTTGCAGGAAAGTTATTTCCAGTAAGTTTTCTAAGTTGAATATAATACAACAGCTAGCTTTGCCCTCAAACTCTATTGCTTTTTGAACTTAGAATTGATTGGGCTTGGGATTTAGCACAGCAGGCATAAGTACCTGCCTTGCAAGCACACAGTTATGAGTTTGATCCCCGGTATGGAAAAAAAACTTAGAATTGACTGAACAGAGTTGCATATTTGTCACATTTGTCCCTCTTCTGAAGCTATCATAACATTGAATTTTCACAAAATACGTTAAATTTTGTTAACATCAGAAATGAAGAACACCGAGTTTGTGCCAGTCTCTGAGGCAGGTAGAGAACAAGAATGAGGAAACAATTATTAATAAGCAGTAAAAAAATGTGATAAGTGCCACAAGGATTCTAGAGCTGGGGAAAGATATGTCCAGCCATGAGGTAGTAGACATTAAAAGGTAGAGTTCAACCTTGACATGCAAAGATAAGAGAAATGTCAACAGATACAAACACAGTAGTACTACCTTTCTTTACGTAAGAACTTATTCTCATCAGTGTGTGTATCTGACACTGGTTACATCATGAAAACAAACAATATGTTTTTAAAAAGTCATTTTCATTTGATTCAAATTTAATATTTAAAAAATAGAGAATTTAAATGGAATAAAAGCTCAAGTCAAAGATAGTATATTCTGAAAACACAAAAACTGAAAGTGATGCTTGACTAAAAAGGAGATTTTCTAATCGACTCAGCAAGGGTGAGAAGTTCACTTGAGCTCAAATGCTAGTGGGGATTTCACGTAGAAGATGAAGGCTGCATCCAGAACTGTGTGGCTCTGTGTACTCAGGATGCTTGAGGGAGCTCACAGTATCTGAAGTCACACTATGAAGAGGAGTCCCAAAGGATTAGGCTTCCAAGATAGGTGGGCCAGTTCTCAAAGGTCATTTATGTTGTGGTGTGAAGAAGAGAGAATCTAAGTGCAACACACAGAATTTAAGGCACAAGAGAAGCAGTGGGACCTAGGCATCATGGAGGTGCTACCCCTGGGGGAAGGTGTTGCTTCTGGAGACTGGATTGTGCAGAATGCCAGGCTGAATTATGCTGACCTTCTTTGAGCAGTGGCAGGGAAACTGTTACAATGATTTCAACTTTCTCTTTGAATCTATAGCTATATGCTTGCATATGCTTGATTCATTAATGGCATACAGCACTGGAATTTTTTGCTTTCAATATTAATGTGAGAAAAAACATACTTGTGATAGCTATACATTTGCTTTTTCTTTCATTGAAGTTATTTTCTTGGAGTGCCTTTTTCAAAGGTATAATAAGATACTCAAAGGGGTTAAATAATTGTATAGCTCTTCTCATATATAACTGTGCTTTAGACAGGAATTATATTTTACCCTTGGGAAGGATGTATTTATTTCTCTATAACTTGATAAGAAACTATATTTATTTTGTTATATTAATAGCATCCTTTAGTGATATTTTAACTCTCATTTATGTATTAACAGTAAGAGAGAATATTTTTCAAAGTGATTGTATTTTGTAATTTGTAAATTGAAGAATCTCAATGCTAAGGAAAGACCATAGGCAAATATTTCAAGAAATCCATGAAAATCAGTTACAGCAGGCTCCACTATTCTCCAGCTGTGTCAGCACAGAGCCATTCAGCCAAAATGGGTAAAATATATGAATGGAAAGTAACCTGTAATTAAAAGAGCTGGAAGTCTAATTTGACTCTTTGCTGTGACTCTTTGGTCTCTCATAAATTATTATGTTGTCTTGTGCCTCAGTGTTTTCAACAGGTCATTCAGAACAAAGTTTCTCATACTTAAATGTATATACGAATTACCTGGGAATCTTGTCACAAGGCAAATTTTGACCCAGCAACATCTGAGATGGGCCTGGGATTCTGTCTATCTAATAAGCACCTTATACTATCAGCACTGCTGATGGTTTGGGGACTACACTCTGAATAGGAGGGTTTGAGAAACTCTAAAAAGATATATAACCATGTTGTAATTATTAAACATCTAAAATTATTAAACATTATCTAAAATTATTAAACATTATAATTCTTAAACATCAAATTAACTGCTTTTACCTACTCAATTAGAAAGATTATATCATTTATGACTACCATATAGTTATTTTTATATATTTTAGTTTCTATTAAATATTTCCTCTGTTACATTTTGGCTTGAAAAAATATATCCTTCACCTAAAATTAACAAAATAGGAAGCTGTGGCCAGTTCCTTCCCAGAATTTTCCTGAGCTCTGTCTTCAAAGTCTCTGGGTCTCTGTCTTGGGGAACCAAGCTGGAGATTTCAAAGGAAGGAGAGGGGGCAATGACAAGGGGAGCCAGGCCCACCGAAAGGGGAGCCAAGCTGGCGCTGCACCATGAGGTGAGTTGCAGCTCACCAGGGCATACCCAGAAGGGTATGGTACCATCGATCCCCAGAGGCTGGGTGCCTGCCCAGCCCACTTGGGTCATTGGACTGGGCTCCAGAGGTTCTGCAAGCTTGAGTGGACTGTGCTCAGGGAACTCCATTCAGTCAGGGGAGCCAGGCCCACTGAAGGGGGAACCAAGCTGGTGCCTCGCCACAAGGGAAAGCTTTGGAAAATTACTGGAAACACGGAAATATAGGAAAATGACAAAACAAAGACCAAAATGCAATCTCAAACCTCCAGCCCATTCCAAGAAAACCTAGGAGCCATGTACATAGAAGAAAATACTAAACATACACCTGAAATACATGAAATGATATCAACTGAAATAAATAAGCAAGTAAGGGAAGCTATGAGGGTATTCAAATCAGAAATATTCTCCCAGTTAAAAGAAGAAATGATAAAAGTAGTGAAAGAAATACTGAATGCATCCAACAAAGACACAGCTAAACAATTAGAGGAACAAAGAAAAATGATAGAATCCCTAAATGAAGAGTTTAAGAGACAAACAAAATGCATTAAGCAGACTCAAAGAGATATACAGGAAATCAAAAACTCTAATGAAAGTTGCAAAAACCACCTCAACATAAGTGAAGATAGAATTTTAGACCTTGAAGATAAGATTGCAGCTAGTGAACAGGAAAGGAAAGATCTTTTAAAAATAACAAGGAAGCAGGAAATAACAATTCAACAGTTGCAAGATGATGCAAAGAAAAACAACATAAGATTAATAGGGATAAATGAAAAAGAAGGGGACAACACAAATGATATCAAGAGGCTATTTACAGGAGTAACAGCTGAAAACTTCCCAAACATGAGAATGGAAACTGACATACAGATTAGTGAAGCATATAGAACTCCAAACAGAGATAACCAAAATAAAACTACATCCAGACATATAATAATCACCATCCCAGAAATTCAACATAAGAACAGAATATTTAAAGCTGTTAGAAAAAACAGATCACCTACAAAGGAAAACCTATCAAAATCACAGCAGACTTCTCAACACAAACAATGAAAGTCAAGAAGATCATGGAGTGAAGTTTTTCAGATCCTTAAAGAAAACGACTTCCAACCCAGACTGATGTACCCTGCAAAACTGTCCTTCAAAATGGATGGAAAAATAAGAAACTTCCATGAAAAAGAACAGCTGAAGAACTTCATGATCACCAGACCAAACCTACAAAGAATACTGAAAGATATTCTAGATACACATAAGAAAAAAACCACTAAGCAAGACAGACAATTAAACAGAATGGAAAGCTAAGATACATCAGAAAGATAACATGTCAACAATAAACCAATATATGACAGTTATAACCATTAATGTAAATGGCCTCAATTCACCAATTAAAAGAAACAGACTGGCAGAATGGATCAAGAAACAACATCCAACCATATGCTGTCTACAAGAAACCCATCTAACCCAAAGGAAACTCATAGACTGAAAGTCAAAGGATGGAAAACAATACTCCATGCAACAGGAACTCAAAAAAAAGTGGGGGTAGCTATTCTGTTTGCAGACCATGTGAACTTCAAACCATCAATGGTCCAAAGAGGTAAAGAAGGTCACTACATAATAGTTAGGGGAAAACTGCAAGAGGAAGAGTTAACAATCTTAAATATATATGCACCAAATTCCAGAGCACCCAACTACACAAAGCAAGTATTAACAGAAATGAAAAATCAAATAGGCAATAACACAATTATACCAGGGGACCTTAACACACCATTGATGCAAAGGAATTGATCAACTAGACAGAAAATCAGCAAAGAAATAACAGAACTGAATCATACCTGTGAACAAATGGATTTGATAGATGTATACAGTGTTCCATCCAACAACATCAGGATATACATTCTCACCAGTACATGGGACATTCTCTAAAATAGACCATATACTAACCCACAGAACATATTTAAGTAAATGCAAAAGAATTGAAATTATCCCATGCATGTTATCAGATCATAGCATCATGAAACAAGAAATTAATGATAAAGTAACTGCAAAAACCCACAAACACATGGAAATTAAATAACACACTCTTGAGAAATCAGGGGTCACAGAGGAAATTAAAGAAGAAATTAAACAATATTTACAAGCAAATGAAAATAAAAATACAACTTGCCAGAACCTGTGGGATGCGATGAAAGCAGTCCTCAGAGGAAAATTTATTGCACTGAGTTCCCACATTAGGAAAACAGAACAAACACAAATAAGCAACCTAATATTATATCTCAAACAGCTAGAAAAAGAAAGAGCAAGCCAAGCCCAAATCCAAAAGAAGGGAGGAAATTATAAAGATCAGAGCAGAAATTAATGCAATAGAGACTAAGAAAACAATTCAAAGAATCAATGAATCAAAGAGTTGGTTCTTTGAAAGAATAAATAAAATTGACAAGCCCCTAGCCAATCTAATCTAAAAAAGGAAAGAAAAGACTCAAATTCATGCAATACAGAATGAAAAAGGAGAAATCACTACCAACCCATGGAAATACAGAAGATCATCAACAACTATTTTGAAAACCTCTACTCTCATAGGTTCGATAGCACAGAAGAAATGGACAGATTCCTAGACATACAAACCACCAAAGCTAGATCAAGAAGATGTAAAACTGCTGAATAACCCAACTTCTATTAATCAAATTGAAAATGTAATCAAGTTCCTACCAACAAAGAAGAGCCCAGGCCCAGACGGATTGACTGTGGAATTCTACAAGAAATACAAAGAAGACTTAATGCCAACACTCCCCAAACTCTTCAATGAAATTGAAAGGGAAACAATTCTCCCTAAGTCATTCCTGGAAGCAAATATTACTCTAGTACCAAAACCTGAGAACGACCCAACTAAAACAGAGAACTACAGGCCAATCTCCCTAATGAACATAGATGCAAAAATTCTCAATAAAATATTGGCAAACAGGATGCAACAAATCATCAAGAAGATTATACACTGTGACCAACTGGGATTCATCGCAAGCATGCAGGGATGGTTGAACATATGTAAATCAATAAATGTAATCCACCATATCAATAGAGCGAAAAGCAAGAATCACATGAACATTTTTATAGATGCAGAAAAAGCTTTGGTAAGATCCAACACCCATTCATGATAAGAACCTTGCAGAGAATTGGAATAGATGGTCTTTACCTCAATATGATAAAGGCCGTCTATGACAAACCAATAGCCAGTGTCATATTAAATGGCCAAAAACTGAAAGCCTTTACCTTGAAATTAGGCACAAGACAAGGATGTCCCTTATCACCACTCCTATTCAATATAGTACTGGGAATACTAGCCAGAGCAATTAGGCAAGAGAGAGAAATAAAAGGACTAAAGATAGGAAAAGAAGAAGTTAAGTTATCATTATTTGCAGATGACATGATACTCTACATAGAAGACCCCCACACCTCCATTGAAAGTCTCCTAGATATAATAAATAAATTCAGCAA